>JAADKR020109155.1:0-10271 GCA_011763505.2 Lythrypnus dalli | reverse complement strand
TTAGTTTTGTTTTTTAAATTCCAAACTCAACAAATTAGACAAATTAGTTTGGAGTCTGTGGAAGTTACTAAAGTGCAGATATTGTAGTTACTACGTGAGAAAAATGTATTTTGAGAAAATGGCCCTTGAAATTACAATTTTGCATTTTAATTTATGCAGATCAATTGAATCAGTGCAATAATTAAACCTATTATTGTGAAGATTAGGTGTTTTTTGTTTAGAGTTGTTGATAGTTTATATGTAAAAAGACCAAACAAAAATGTCTTGTTTTTGATTAAAATCAATAAAAGTGTGTGTTGTCAGCGATGTAAAACTCTCAGAGCAATACGACCACATGATTGGTCTAAACCATGGGATACCTTCCATATGCACCTCAATGATACATTACACAGAGAAAATATTGAATTCTTTGTTTGGTTTTGCTTTCAGAATTAGTTTTAAGGGAACTTTTAAAAGCCAAACCATTGAACTAAATGAAAAGTACGCGTTGTAAGTAAACACTGTAAAAGCACAGAGTGTACCGAGTGTTGTGAAAGCTTGGTCTATTCTTTCTGTTTCTATGAAAAACATTTGAAAAGATGCAATTTCCTGTCCTCGTTTCATCGGGGAAAGTGTACAGCGTGACATCCAGAGTACAGTTACGATTGTATCATTCACAATTGTTTATCTCTTTCCTTCCTCGCTATTAGCACTATTTGCAAATATTAGCTGTAAATGCTTCAGAGGTTCACTTACGGCCGCCTTAAAAAGAAAACAATGGGGCTTGGAAATGACTGATGCTGCAATGTATCAACAATTTAAATGTAATTCTAAACGCTAAAGACTTCATGATAGAGTAAAAGTAATGCCAGAGACTTGGAGATTGCTTCATACAGGCAAAGGACTTGTCAATAATGTGCATAAATGAGAACGTGTGCTGAATCCTTATATTTTAAAGTGAACATATGTTTAGCTGTGGAAAACTTAACATATTTTGATGTATAAATGCAGCATATATATACAGCACATTACAACAATTAACAACTTAATGATTTAAACATTTAACAGCAGGTTCTTAGTATTGTGTCTTGGTGTCCTCTCCTGTGTGGACTTTTACTGTAGCCCCACTGCAGCCTTTTCCTACCAGTGACTGTATTTGGCCGGGGATTATAAACATAAATATGGAGGAATCCAATATCAATGTGCACTGAAGAGCGAATGTGCACCATCTACATGGAATGTCAGCAAGCAGAGCCACAGCTGTAACCTTGACAATGACAATAATGCCTATTAAAATGGAAATAAAGAGGCTTTGGCTCGGCTGGATTAGCATGTGCGAACCGTGTATGTGAGCACTGTTAAAGACATTCAAAGCATAAAGCCTATTACTGGAACATGATTTGTTACATGTATATTGAGGGTCTAATATCAAACTAAGCCAAGAGTAAATTCAAACTGGGAGATTGTATTTCTTTCCTTATTCACATGACACTGTCAGCCAATCACAGCTTTTCTACCAGCGTTCTCTCAACACACATTTAAACATTCTCACCCTTTTCTCGGGCTTTATGCACATAAACAACATGAGGCTTCTAACTGCACCAATTGGAGTCTTCTGATCACATATTTTCCTATTAGGAATTGCAGTGTTTTTCACAAGTAAATCATTTCAGATCATATGGCGAGTTATTGTCAAGAGAAGTGGGGACCGGTCAGGAGCACCAAACTCCAAAGGAAATGCACCAGATCTAAAGAGAACATGCAAACTCTGCACAGAAAGTTTGAGAATTGAACACATAACGTTCATGTTTTGCCACATGATCAGAGATGTGTAGAGTGGTTAAAGTATTTACTCAAGTAAAAGCAGTGTCACTTTTTGTAGTAAAAGTAGTACGTAGTAAGGATGGGCCGAGATAAAATTCATATTTAAGCTTTAAATCTTGTTTATAACAATAGAAGGTCCACTGGAGGACGGCCTAACGGCGCTCCTGGTGCTGCTGATTGGTAGACGTAGCCGGCTTGGTGGTCTCTCATTACAAGGGGCTTCTGAATGGCTCTTTGTTTGGCACATCACCTGGGACTTGTTTGCCCTGGGAGACCCTCACAAAGGCACAAAGCCTCCAACAACAGAGCTCCTCAGATCATTCGGGCTCAAACCTCTCCACCACGATAGAGATGTGGTTCCAGGAGAGGACAATAGCATTTTGATGCTTGAAATTACCTTCCTTAAAATAGCACAATTTATGAGCCCTGTGTAAATATAAAACTACATGCATGCAAATGGCATATTTTGTCTTATGTGGTAGAAATCATTGAGACAATTTATAAAGAAATGGAACAAGAGGTATTGTTAATGGCATCGATTATAATACAGTTTACGTCCCAAACTATTGAGTTGGTTTGTTGGGGTGGCGGGGTTTTGTGCCCCAACTTTGAGTTCTGCCATTTTGTGCTTGCCTTTGAGAACTAATTAAGACTGCTCACTTGTCAGTCGCTGCATCATTTCTCTTCTTGCCACAATTGGTAACCCCCGACGTGGGCATTACTGCACTAATGGATCTGACTATTTCCTCATCCACTACGTCTGGAGCCGCGAACTCGGCTTCGGTGCTTCCCCTGCAGTCACGGCCGGCCTCTGTACGTCACCCACTGTAAAGCTCCCGGAATTCTGGCAGAACGATCCTGCCTCGTGGTTTCAGCATACTGAAGCTCTTTTTCAACTTCGTGGCGTGGACGTGGAGGATTACAAATACTGCTTGGTAGTTGCTGCTCTGAACCAGCAGTCCACCCACAAAGTTATGTCGCTGCTTCGGCTTGGAAAATACACTGCCCTTAAACAACTTCTGTTGCGGAGATGTAGTCTGTCCTTGACAGATTCTAAGATTCTCAGCATGTTCGGTTTGGGAGATGGTTTGGCGGTGGACCTTATGGACAGTATGTTAATGCTCCAGGGTTTCTTATTTTGCACATTTTCCGGCGGCAGCTCCCGGGGCACGTGCGTGCAGCTTTCGCTAACTCACCTCAGCGAGCCACTGCTGATTACCGAGGCTTAGCGGAGGAGGCTGACCATGTCCTGCTGGCTTCCAGACGCTTTGAGGTACAGAGTACAGCAGTGAGGCTCCAGCAAACAACTGAAGAAGATGGTGCTGGTGTCTGTTGTCCCTGTATTTCTTCCATTGTGCTCAAAGTTCTGTTGCCTGCTCAGGTTCAGGCGGTAGCAGATTTTCCCCGTCTGGTTGTTGTCAAGGCGTTTGCAGGAATTTTTGGGCATGGTGAAACAGGTTTCTTCCCCGAGCTGCCCACCTTCTGCATCCTCTTTATGACCGTTTGCGTTCGAAGGCTTCTGACATTGTGAGCTGGACTCACATTGCATTTTTTGATGGAGCTAAGTCTGCGCTAGCTAACTCGGCTCTTCTTGCTCACCCTGACCCTTATGCCCCTATTGCCCTTACTACTGATGCTTCCGATGTAGCTGTGGGGGCTGTGGTGGAGCAACAGGTTGCGGGCGTGTGGCAGTTTTTAGTCGTAAGTTGCAGGATTCCAAGCGTAAGTGCAGTGTTTTTGACAGAACGTTGCCGGCGCTGATTTTTGCTTCTCTGCATTTTCATCTTTTGCTGGATGGTCGTTCTTTCACGGCTGATGTAGACCATTAACCGTTGGCTAATGCCATGTCTAAAGTGACTGAACCCTGGTTGGGACGTCAACAGAGCTAGCTGGCTGCCAGTTTCTTCATGACTGATATACATCATGTAGCAAGCAAGTCCAACTCTGTCACTGATTGTCTTTCATGTGTGCTTTTTTGCCCAGCGCTTCTCGGGATGGATATAGTGCTGAGGTGCAACGGCATACCACTTGAACCTTTTCTGATTCCGGCCAGGTGTTTTGAGCATGTCCACGTGGATCTGGTTGGTCCCTTGCCGCCTTCGAAGGGTTTTACTCATCTGCTCACTATGGTGGATCGTACCATCAGTTGATGCCCTTGTCCTCCACTGCACCCACGGATGTTGTTGGTGCATTTCTCTCTTTCGGCAATCGAACGTTACTTCTGACAGGGGCCTTCAGTTTATTTTGGAGCTTTGGTCTGGAATGGCACATTCCTCACCTAAAACCTCAGGCTCACGGGTTGTGTGAACGCTTCCATTGATCGCTCAAGGCAGGTTTTCGTGCCACGCTCGCGGATGACAGTTGGGTGAATCATTTGCCGTGGGTCCTGCTTGGGTTGCACTCAGCTTCTAAGGTGGACTTTGATGTTTCCTTGGAGTTGGTGTTTGGCCAGCCACTCCGGGTCCCAGGAGAGTTTAAGCTGGAGTCTGCCATCCCAAGTTTTCGTTTTGTGGTTTCTTCTGGTGTCTCTTTGGCTCTGGGTCCTATGCACCGCTGTTTTCTAAAGTTGTTCATATGTACTGCACTCCAATCCATCGATGCACTTCCTGTTACAACTGCACATGTCCATCCATGCAGTTACTGTTACAACTGCACATGTCCATCCATGCACTTCCTGTTACAACTGCACATATCCATCAACACACTTTGACGTGCTTATGCTGCGATATCAGCATTGCTGAGGGCTGACAGAGGAACAAAGTACCTCATGTGTTGCTAAAATGAATGAAACATGTCACTCCACAGCAGCACTCTGCTGACCGATGGACATCTCCGTAAACTCCGTAACAGCAGGGCCTGGTCATGATCGACTTAAAGAGGACTAAGCTTCAGACTAGGACCGTGTAAGGCACTCAGACAGGAACAGTGTTTGTATAATGGAGAGAATGTTTTTCCTTTTCATTGCCAAAGTCAATTTGGTTTAGGTGACTTCATATTATACATTTCATAATGTAAAACAGTGCAGCTGCACGTGGCCCAGGGCCTTGAGGGATCCACAGATACATCCGCGCTTTCACTTTTTTTACTCTATCAGAACCTTACGGGACTGCTTGTGTGACTATAGCAATTTTAAATCACAATTAACTGCAATAAAATATTGGCAATAATCAATCACAATGAATTGTGACTACAATTTTGTCATATTTGGCGATAATTGTTAATGTTTTTTAATCAATTCCTAGCTCTAATGCAAACATAAAGCTTTGGTTCTTTGCACACTTATCACGGAAGTAAGAGTTGACAAAATGACTGTTACTTGAAAATATTTCTTAAGTAAAATTGCTGGAAATGTGTCTGTCTGCGTGTCTCCTTTTAAAAGTACAACTTATTCAGTGTTCTGAAACTTCTTGTCTTGATTGTCAATATTTAACTGTCTCCAGCCAATTCATTAATATCTTTCAAAACACTTGTGAATCTGTGTTCCATTTACAGCATGTTTAACAAATGAAATGCTTGTAAAGAATGTTTTTGTGCTCGTTCTAATCAGGCCAGCACACACTTGTATTCAAGTGGCTCGTGCTTTGTGCCACTTCATACAGAGATACGTATACAATGGCTGTGCACAGTTGGCTGGAAGTGAGTTATCTGACACAGGGCTAGATTAATCCTAATGTACTTTGACCCTGTGCAGTCTGTTCGGATGGAGCTAACAGTGAATTTATAGAGGGTCATCAATCAGCAGCTTTATGAGTGATGAGGTTCACTGAAGCGCGGACAACACGAGCTAAGTGACGATATACGAGGATGGCTTCATTCTGTAGAGAGCACAAGCTAAAGAGACGCAGGCGGGATATTTAGTCGCTTTATTTCCAGGTTTAGTTATTGTTCCAGGCGGGAGTATTGTCCATCTATATTTACTCCTTCCTTCAAGAGGGCAGCAAACTATCTTAAGGTGAGACAAACTTAAGCAGTAAAAGTAGTTGAACATTGTAATTTCCTCCCCAAAACTAAATTTTTTTTTGTGATTGTTGTCAGTACCATGCTTCCAAAATTTCAAGATTTGATTTAGGTATAGACTTTAAGGCAAGACACTGCTGGCTCCTGTGGACTCACCACCTGCAACAGGAGCCATGAGGGGCTGGGGCAATGTGCAATGGGCAATGCCAGCACAACCCAGAAATGGATTAAGCAGAAAAAGATTAATGAATGAATGGTCAATGTTGAAAATGTTACCTTACATTTTTCTATTCAGGTGTCATACGTCAGACGCCCCACAATAATATGTATCAGAATAATGGGAATTTGAATTAAGAGCATATCTGAAGCAGAGACAGGCAGCGGGTACAACGCATGTGCACAAGTTCTCTTACAAAACACCTATTTTTGTCCAACTACTTTCCTTGCAACAAGATCTCCACTTTAGTAGCACTGAAGAATAGTTAAATGCTATTTTTTTTAGAGATTTTTTTCTCACCAAAAACTACATACAATTCAAAAACCCCTCTGAAAAAATCTTTGTCACTAATATTCTTACAAAAATGAAACTCTACATTTAAACGTGGATACAATTAAAAATCACATTTTTTATTTTTTTTTATTTTTTTGAAACGTAAAAGGGAAGAAAAATTGCACTACATTTTTTCCTCACATTTATGTCTGTAATTTACAGCAAAGGTTATAAATTGATATCTGTACATGTATTTATTTCCCTATTCACTTGCAGTCTCTCGCTTTAACTGAAAATGTCCATGTTGCTTTTTTGTTCAATAAAACCTGTAAAGTTTAGCCTCTGTCAGGCTTGAAGACGATTTCACTTTGTGTTGCTGCTGTTTCATATTGACAAAAATGGACAAATAGACTCATAATAGAAGCCGAAGAGTAGTTTGTGGCCCTGTTGGTGTGTGCAGCGTCTAAAGGCACAGATCCAGGGGCAGCTGCAGCTTCAGTTTGATGAGGACGACTTTATGCAAACAGATGGTCAAACAACGCCATGGCTCAGCAGCCGAGGTTTAGTACAGTGCGATAAAGGGAGTTATTAGATACAGCATATGTTTTTTATCCAGAGGGAGATGCAAATCTGCTTAAGATGAAGAAATAAACAATGTACATGTCTGTATGTAGCCACAAGAAAATGTGTACCTCCGAAGCCACATAAATGTGTAAGTCAACTCTCATTTAACCAAGCAGATGTTTTTGTTTCATTTAGGACTGTCCAGATGGGAACAGCCTGTAATGTATGAAGAAAGTTTTTTAAAAATGCTTAGAATAAAGGCACGGCAGTCTCGTGGGAGCAAAACATACACAATTTACAAAATTTAAGGGATAGGCACTGCAGACACTTTTTTCATTTGCAGTTTTCCAGTTTCCACTTCTAACATAGATGTCACCCTATGTTTTCTTGACATTCCTTGACTCAAATGCATATACCGGTAGGTAATTATTTAGTGCAGGCTAAATAAATAAAAGGCTTCCTCTTCTTCTGCAGGCGGTACCAAATGGCTCACGGCTGATAAACAGTCAGAAGCGCTTCTCTGTCCTTCCTCCTCAATGTCCAGCCCCGTAACCGCCCACTCATGGGCGCAAGGCGCGATCCCGAGAAGGTTTGCGTTTGCCTTTGCGTTTGCGTCTACGTTCAGGATTTTCCACGTTTGCGTCGTCAAGATCGCGCTCGTAATGTTTGTGTAAGCTCTCAGTTGTACAGAAGTGTTTCATTACAGAATTAAATTGTAATCATAATTTCAGTATTTGGCAAAGTCTTTGTGTTACAAGAGTAACATCCTAAAGTAGGGTATCCTCTAAAGTAGGGATTGGACGATACTGAAATGTTGTCACACAATTATCTTAGACAAAATAATTGTGTAATAATGATTAACAATCACGATAATTTTTAGAAAAAATGAAATGAAAAAGATGTGTTTAATTAAATCTGTGTAGATTAGGGACGTGTTTATATTTCATTACTCTTTTGGTGCATCAAATGAGGAATGATTTTTTTTTTTTTTAACACCTACTGAGTTCATAGATGTAAAAAAAAAGAAAAATAAACATCTATGAACTTGACATAATCTAAATCAGTCGGAAAAGAGCTCCCAAGGTACAGCTTGGAGATGTCTGTAACAGGCCTGTTTTATTTTCTTGGTCAAAAGCTGAGGTAGGAGCTAAGCTACAACTTCACAGTAGTTTTCTAAATGAGGCCCATAGACTTGAGCTGCAGCGGTTTATTGTGCTTTGAGCATTAGCTTTGTAGCTGCTACAAGCTACTGCTGACATGCAGAGCAACACAATTAAAAAATGTGAAGCCGCAGTGAACTGCAGACAATACAAAATCTACAAAGCTGCACCTGGGTAAGTATGTGTATTACTTCACTGATGTCATAATTTGGAGCAGAAGCAGAGCTTTGTCAGAGTCGGGCTGTCTTGCCTTGTCATGATATCAACTTGTTGCTCAATAAATGACCCCTGAACAATATATTTTTGGGCTCATTGCTGAGATTGTTTGGCTAGTTTCAGTGGCATCAAGTGGACCTTAATAATATTGTTTAACGTGATATTTTCAGAGATGACTGTCCTTCAAAAAATTGTGATGATGGCACAGCAGGAACACACTTGATTTAAATTAGAAATGTGCTCTAGAGCTTCGTTACTTTGGCGATTATCTTCAAACAATGATCCCGTTTTCATTGCGATTTACAACAATAATATTATTTATCGCTCCATCTCTTGTCTAAACAACCCAGTAGAGTTATGAAAGTTATGATATTGTAAGTGAAGTCCAGAACTTTGTGACTCATGCTTTTATTTCCTGAGATGTGTTTTCTCCAAAGCGACAGCGACCGGCCTGTCCCTCCCTGAGCTCCACACCACTTACTGCGAACACGCCCCAGTGAACACGCCACCATCACACGTCGCTAATAAAACTATTTCTCCCTGGAGATGGGCATCTGCGTCTCTCTCGATCTCCTATAAGCCTTGGCGAAGTATCTCTATTCACATGGCGTTTAAAGCAGGGCCCTTCCACGCCGCTGCTTCGACTGCATCTGCCAAATAAAAGTAAAGCTCTCTCTTTGATGTGGATCTGCCGCCTTGTGATCTCACTTCGGTGAATGAATTAATAATAACGATTTTCTGTCACCGTCTTGGCAGGTTTGCTCAAGACTAAACAACTTTTAATCATCAGTCTAGACGTTATGTGTCAACACTCCTTTAAAAATGTTTCGCTCGTTTGAAGCGCGTCTCTAGCAGTTTTGAAGTTTGGGCTTTATTGTTCTTGTTTATGGCTACAGACTTCCAGAGAGTGCTATATTGAGCAGTGCGCAGCTGTCAGAAGCCATTTTCAGGCTAAGGAAAGTTTTAGCAAATACAATGAATGAATGATGATTACAGTGAGCATGCACAGACATTCATCAACAAACATGGCGACAAGTACGAACGGACTTCGTTCCTCCACTCCTCCACCATGTTTGTTTAGCATATTGGTTTACATCTTTGGAGTTGTGGAATTACTTCCAGGTTACACGTTAGAACAAACCAGAGAAGTGCACTAAAGTACAACAGAGTTCACGTTGATCACAAGGTTGAGATTTTTTTATATATATATATATATATATATATTTGTATGTATATCTTTCCATAGTGTCCCTCCCTTTTTTCGATGAGGGGGTCGGAGAAATCCAGAAAGTCACTCTAAGCCTTTCCGTGTTTCTCACACGTTCCCATTCACAAATGTTGAAATGTTTGGCATCCGCATGTCATACACCACATTCACAACATTAATATGTAAACCAAATACATGTATGGTCTGTTCCTTTCTGCGAGGGTCCATAGTTACCCAGCAGAATATAGTGCATCCAGCACATGTGCACATGTTTCCAAAGTTAAAAGCTTATTTTCTTCTAATAAGATTTTTCTTACACTCTCTTAAAATTGATTTCTCTACATTTAGTATTTTCTATTGTTCACCTGCAGTGTCTCGCCTTAAACCAGGTTTGTTGGTGGGGAACTTGAGGGGGGAGAGACCCTGTACTTTCCCCCACGGGCCTCATTGGTGTCAGGTTCTTAGCACCGGCAGAAGTGGCACATTGGCGGAGGTGACGAGGCGCAGCCGCTCAGACTGACACATGCCATCCATCACAAGCAGCTGCAGCCAGATGCCGCCTGACAGGGAGGAGATCCAAGATGGCGGTGGCGCTGCTGAGTTTAGCGGAGGAGACGTCTCTGGGCCGAGGCGCTGTCATTTATCCGTCTGAACGACTATCAATCACCGGCTTTCGGATGGTCAGGCCGCTCATGGTCCATTTGACCGCCGCGGTATGGAGCAGCGGCTGAGGAAGGAGTCGAGGCAGAAAACAGTGAGAGGCGACAGAAGTTTAACAGTCGACCACCCACAAACAAGCACAAATGGCAACGCGTAAGACATGTGTGGCAATAACGTGAATAATGTACCTCTGCCTGGGGCCAATATATATATA
>JAADKR020109154.1:6351-20379 GCA_011763505.2 Lythrypnus dalli | reverse complement strand
CTCCTCCTGGTGTTCTCTCAGTCACTCTCTGCTCCTCCTGGTGTTCTCTCGGTCACTCTCTGCTCCTCCTGGTGTTCTCTCGGTCACTCTCTGCTCCTCCTGGTGTTCTCTCGGTCACTCTCTGCTCCTCCTGGTGTTCTTCGGTTACTCTCGGTCTCCAGGTGAGCAGTATGTGCTGTGTAAATGTCACTCTGACCTCAGTCTAAAGCTGAGTAAACTCTGTCCTGGCTCTGAGCTTTTGGTCGTGTCTGAAACGAGCTGCCGATGGAACAGCAGTATTCACTTCAGTCAGAGAATTTATCAGCAAAACTGCAGCAAAACTCTTTTTAATGTTCACATTTTGTTCCAGCTTCCAATCCAAGTTGCAAACTGCACATACACGTTTAAGTAATTCACTGATTCAATGTTTCTCTATAGATTTAAATGGGAAATAGTCATTTAAAAGGTTTTTTCTCCAAATGCATTTTCCTCACAATATATACACTTTAGTATCTCTGCCTTAGACTTAACAATATATTGAAGCTTCAGAGTGATTTGTTATTATTTCATTCCTGGCCTGATATATTGAGTCTTGAATTTGAAAAAGCAAGGCAAATTTAGAATTGTTTTTTACAAAGAGATCCAAAATCATTCTCTGAAAAAGTCTTTTTAACTAATTTTCTACAAACTAAACCCTTACATTTAACCTTGGCTTCACTGCTCCAATTTTGTCTGCCAAAAATATAGGTAATTTTGGGCAATTTTAAGCTATGGCAAACTTTTATATAAAAACATAAAATGACAAAACATTTGCATTTTTCCTCACTTCCTTTCTGTCAATAAGCTACAGCAAAGGTTTCAAGTTGATAACTCTTTTTCCCCCTTGGTCACCTGCTGCATCTCGGCGTAAATAAAAATCGCCATTTCAAAAGTTATTTCTCCAAACTAACATCCAAAATCCCCGAAGAAGTCTTTGTTACTGATATGGCATAAAATCAAAGTACTGTATGCTTAAACCTAGTTCTGGTATGTTATTTAGATTCACCTTTTTGAATATTAAAACATAAAATGACTTGAAATACAATATATTCCATATTTAGTCAGAAGGATATTTACATGTTTTTATGGCTCAGACTGAAATGGAAGCGTTTATGTGAATGTTGCTGATGGCACTTGGGTCAGTTTGTGCTGCACTCAGGGACCTGCTCTAAATTTCCAAATAAAGTGGATCATGTCCCCAGTGTCTCCCATTGCATGTCCCGTGTGTCTCTGCCCCAAGAGACTTTTCTACAACCACAATTCCACTGAAGTTGAGACAACGTCTAAAATGTAAATAAAGACAGAATCCAATGATTTGCCAACCTTCTTCATTCTATATTCAGTTGAATATACCACAAATACAGTAATACATATACAGTACGTGTGACTGGCACAACAGCGGCGCAGCTTGTTAACTTGTCTTTGGACGGACACGCACATTCCCCCAGACACTGGCCACATTAGGAAAATATAATGACCTCAGAGACAAGACCAACAACTTCTGGATCACTTTCAATAATGCACAACGCGCAGCACAGCAAGTGTGTTTTATTTTCATATTGTGTCCTGTTTGTTCCTTTTTACAGGCTCAACTTTTACACGTTGAGAGGCGCAGGGCCTCATCAAACATTACTGTCGAAAAACAAATGATCCAAAAAGCACTAAATAGGGAACACCAGGAGGGAAAGCTGCTTCAAGTCTGTCCAATGCAGTGTACGCTGAATCACAAGAACATATTTACAACTCCGAGTCTTCGAGCTCGTGATGAGCTCAGGGTGAGGTCCATTATAGAACAAAACAGTTCTGTTCTGTCTGAAAAAGAGTCTTCATTTTGATATCCTCAAAGACAACGCAAAAGTCGTGCGGCACGAATCGTCCCCATCGCAGCAAGTGTGCGTGGAGAAGAGGTTGTAGCCAGTCAACAATACATTATGCATATGCAGTACATACATGTATGTTTTTTTTGGACATTTTTAGACATGTTTTCTCACAACTTTAAGCTTTTATTTAGTCCTTTTTTTCCCAAGTGAATTGCTGTTGTTGATTTGTTTGTTAAAATTATCCAGAATGGTAAAAATGTTTTTTTTATTTTTTTAATTAAAAATATTCATTTTTCTGTCATGATTCATGCGTTAGATAATTCAACCAATCTCTCTTCTTTGATTGCACAATTGTCTGACGTTTCTCCAGCCCGCGTTCCACCCACTCATGTGCACCAAGACTGAAGCAAATTAAAGTAAACTGTGTCAAGATGTCACCCTTAACATTTAAACTAATACGCTTTATTGTTTTTGTGCAAATATTTGCTGTTTTTGATATGGATGCCAGCAACACGTTTCAAAAAAGCTGGGACGGGTATGTTTTCATACTGTGTTCCATCACCTTTCCTTCTAACAACACTCAAAGAGCGTTTGGGAACTGAGAACACTAATTGTTGAAGCTTTGAAGAATTCTTTCCCATTCTTGCTTGATGTAGACTTCAGTTTTTCAACAGTCCGAGGTCTCCGTTGTCTTATTTTGCGCTTCATAATGTGCCACACATTTTCAATGGGGACAGGTGTGGACTGCACTCTTTTACTACAAAGTCACTCTATTGTAACATGTACAGAATGTGGCTTGGCATTGTCTTCTAATAAGCAGGAAGTCTCTTGGACGTTGCTTTGATGCAGCATGTTTTGCTCCAAAACCTGGATGTACTTTCAGCATTGATGGTCCATCACAGATGTGTACGTAGCCCATGGCACTAACAGCCCCAGACCATCAGAAATTCCGCTGTCTTTTTTCCTCCTTTGTCTGGAGGACACCACGTCCGTAATTTCCAAAAATAATTTGAAATGTGGACTCCTCAGACCACAGCACACTTTTTTCACTTCGTGTCTGTTCGTTTCAAATGAACTCGGGCCCAAAGAAGGTGGAGCGTTTCTGGATGTTGTTGATGTATTTCATAGGCTTTGCATGGTACAGTTTTAACTTGCACTTGTAGAAATAGCGACAAACTGTGTTCACTGACAGTGGTTTTCTGAAGTGTTCCTGAGTCCACGCAGTAAGATTCTTTTCACAAGGATGTGGGTTTTTAATGCAGTGTCACCTGAGGGATCAAATGTCATGGAATTTCAATGTTGCTTTGCCGCTTTTGTGTTGAAAGTTCTCCAGAATCTGAATCTTATGATTGTATTATGGACTGTAGATAATAGAATCCCTAAATTCCGTGCAGTTGAACATTGAGAAACATTGTTCTTAAACTGTTGATCTTCAGTCTGTTTTTGCTTGTGAACAGTTGAACTCCTTTTATACCCAATACTCACCTGTTTCCAATGAACCTGTTCACTCGTGGAATGTTCCAAACAGTTGTACTTTGAGCATTCAACAACTTTCTCAGTCTATTGTTGCCCTTGTCCCAGCTTTTTTGAAATGTGTTGCAGGCATCCATTTTAAAATGAGCAAATATTTGCGCAAAAACAATGAGGTTTATCAGTTTGAACATTAAATATAATGTCTTTGTGGTGTATTCATTTGATTATAGGTTGAAGAGAATTTTCAAATCATTATATTCTGTTTTTATTTACATTTAACACAAAATCCTAACTTAATTGGAATTGGGGTTGTATATGTCTCGTACCTCTGATAGACGCCGTCCTGGTGCAATTGTAGAGAACGGCCAGCTCTCCAAACGTGGTCCACACTGAGAGACAGGAAATCAGCTTCTGGTTCTGAAACACCTCCAGCTTTCCCTCTGCAAGAAAGGGACATCATCTGCATAACCGTTTACAAGACAGGGACATAATCTGCATAACCCTTTGCAAGACAAGGACATCATAAAACATCCACTGAGGAAAGTCCAGGTTCACTAGCTGCTAGAAACACAGCTCCAGCTCCGTTTCTGACAAAGACAACACTGGAACACAGCAAAGAGATCTAAAGAATAAAAGGCAAAGATGCATTTTTATTTTCAGATGCTTTTGTTTTCAGCTGAACAACACGACTGACTGCACCTCAGTGATGTTTAGAGCAGGACTGAGATATGAAGCTATAGCTGGATATGTTTAGGTTGCTGATTATGAATCACATGTAAAAACCTGCTGCAAATTCATTTACTTCAGATGAATCATAAAGTTAAACCTTGAAACTAAATGATTGCAGATTTGTCACTAGTTTATTTAAAGGCTACATTATGGCATTAATAATAATGTTCTTCTTCTGCAGAAACATGTAAATGAATAAAGAAGTAACAAACATTTGAATGAACTAATCGCTGAAGCGCATTCCAAAAGTGAGGCCACAGAACAAGGTCGATCAATGAGGCTCCGGGAATTTAGGACATGACTGGACCTGGCTGTTTATATGAATTAGATGTTCCTGAATTTTATACGTTCAATATTTTTAACAATAAAAATGCCAATGTTTCAAGTGTTTCAATTAAATACAAAATCAAGGTATCATAACTAACAGTCTGCATTCAGTGTGTACAAAATGTTGATAAAAAATGAGTCGCTGCAGAGTTAATTTCCTTTATGGAAGATGCCAGCAGCATAAAAAAGAGTTAGGGATATATACACGTATGTGCCAATGTTGCAACATTTTAGGCCCATTTTCTCCACTTTAGCAGCTCCTACAGACTCCTCACTCTCCAGTCTAGGACTTATGAATACTGGGAAAGTTTTTTACTGACCTGCCAGTACAAAAAGGTGCTGCCCAGTCTCTCCCTGCAGCGTGACATGCTCCCCCTGCTGGTAGGTCCTGGGATACATGCAGTCCACCATGTCCTGGACCTGTGCGAGCTCCAGACGCTTCAAATACTGGTTCTTCAGGAGGGCTTCGGTCAGAGCCTTGTGCACACTGAGAAAAAGAAGGACTTGTATTTTTCTCACACTTTGAGATCTGCCACTTAAGAATAAAGTGCAACTGGTACAAACATCAATGCAACGCAAATGCATCATCTTGAAGAATATGATTTAAAAACAAAAATGTCAGACTTTTAAAGAGCTCAACAGACAGTGCCCTTTTGTACTCCCTGCTCGTAGGTCTTCACCTCGTGCCTTTAGGTCCTCACCTGTTGTCTTTAGGTCCTCTTAAGTCCTCACCTTGAGTCTTTAGGTCTTTTTAGGTATTCACTTTAAGCCTTCATGTCCTCTTAGGTCCGCACCTGGTGTCTTTAGGTACCCGCGCCTGCTCAAAGCTGAACGGGGGCGGTCTGTAGGACGTGGGTTCAGCTGAGACCCCGGCCTTGGCTCCTCTCCTGCGATTTTTTAGTCCAGAGTTGGTTCTTATGCTAGAGGGTCTGGAGGAGCACCCAGAGGTCCCCGAGGTGGACGTGGGTCTGGAGGAGCTCTCCTGTGGAAGGAGATGTTAGAGTCAGGGCCTCTGGCTTTTTACCATTTAGATCAATGAGTTTCTAAATACAGACAGCGACAAATTGATGTGGATATCCACATCACAATAACACACAATCTGTCGCGATGTCACTGAGATCTTTCGTTTGACTGTGACTGCACATTTTTTTGGTTAAAAACAACATGATCTTAAAAATGTCCAAATGGTCACATTTTGCTTTGACTGTCCTAATTTTGTTTTGTTTTAGCTTCATTTTAGTGACATTAAGAAATAGTTAATTTATTTATTTGACACAATTTGCTGTAAAAAAAAAAAAAAGCCGTACTACTGACTCTTTCCCCCAATTTAATGGAACATATTGGGTTGAAATTGTATTGCAAAATACTGCAATACTATTTTTCCAATATGCAAGACAGCAATTGCATGACTGTGTTTTTTATCATAGCATGCTACTCTAAAATAATTGCAAATAAATAAATAAATTCTGCCATTTATTGAAGGGGAAGTTGATATTATAATTATCCCGATAGGCCTATTTATGAGTCGACTGAGTGGGCGTGTCTGCCCTGCATCGTGGGCGTATCTCACCTGAAGAGGGGGTGTGTCTCACCTGCTGTCTCACCGCCTGAACACTGTGTCTCTCTAGCTCCCCTTTCAGGTCTGCGACGGTCTGGTTCTGTTTGTTCAAATCATCCTGAAGCTTTTGGACTTGCTCCTGAGGATTAATGAGAACAATGAACACACAGAATCTGGAAAACTAAACTATATATTTAGGTTTTATGGTCTGGTCCTGGCTCAGTTTGGTCCTAGCCCTGGCCTAGTCCCGGTTTGGTTCTAGTCTAGTCCTGGTCTGGTCCACCTCAACCCAGGATGCAGGTCTTTGCTGCTCACATCCTGGTCAGGTCCTGGATCAGTCTGGTCCTGGTATAGTCCTGGTTCAGTCTAGTTTGGTCCTGGTTCAGTCTGATCCTGGTCTGGTCCTAGGTTGTGTAAATCTTTGTTGCTCAAGTAATCGTTGGGTCTGGGTCTGGTCTTTGTCTGGTTCTGGTCTGGTCCTGGTCAGGTCCTGGTCTGGTCCTGGTCTGGTCCTGGTCTAGTCCTTGTTTAGTCTCACCTGTAGACCCAGGATGCGCAGGTCTTTGCTGCTCAGGTCCTGGTCCTTCTTCAGGCCTTCTCGCTGCAGAAGCTCCAAACGTTCCAGATAAAAGTCCAGTTGTTTCTGAGAGCTACCACTTTGGTTCTGGTCTTTGCTCCTCCTCGACTTCACCGAACCGTTCCCCATCGCTCCTGGACAACCGACAGTCAAACCAGGTTCAAACTGGTCAAACCCAGGACTAAACCAGGACTAAATCATGTCTTCACCAGAGCTTAACTAAGTCTAAACCAGGCCAAAACCAAGTCAAACCGGGACCAAACCAGGTCTAAACCAGGACCAAACCAGGTCTAAACTAGGACAAACCAGATCTAAACCAGGTCTAAACCAGGACAAACCAGGTCTAAATCAGAACAAAGCCAGGTCAAACTAAGTCTAAACCAGGACTAAATCACGTCTTAACCTAGTTTAAACCAGGTCTAAACCAGGAATACACCAGGTCTAAACCAGGTCTAAACCAGGTCTAAACCAGGTCAAACCAGGACTAAACCAGGTCAAACCAGGTCAAATCAGGCCTAAACCAGCACTAAAGCAGGACTGAAGCAGGATCAAAGCAGGACTATTTCAGGTCCAAACAGTGGAAGAAGTGGCAGCAAATGTCAAACAGTCGAGTGCAAACCTCACCCCAACTTTCTCAGATACTCAGAGAGGTCACAGCAACACTGTCACAGTCTAAACAACAGCTGAGTTCACCATTACTAAAAGGCTCCAGCCTAAAGACTGAGTTCACTATCACCAAAAAGGTTCCAGCTCAAAGGTCTGGTGTTATAATAAACTGAATAACAAAGTCATTATTTTAGTGTGAGAAAAGCATCAGCTGCACATACCTGGTGGGTCTGAAGGATAGAAGTGTGCACGTGAGAAGGGTCTGGGCGTGCACTCGTTATGAGAGTCTGTTCAGCAGCAAACATCGGTCACAGAGGAACTCTACTTCATCTGCTCTGAGTGGAGAGGGAGGAGGGAAAGAGGAGAGGGAGGAGACAGAGAAGAAAGGGAGGACGGAGAGAGGAGAGGGAGAGAGAGAGGAGAGGGAGAAGGGAAAGAGGAGAGGGAGAGAGAGGGGAGAGGGAAAAGGCAGAGGGAGGTGAGGGAGGAGGGAAAGAGAGGAGAGGGAGGAGGGAAAGAGGAGAGGGAAAAGGGAGAGCTAAGAGAGGGAGAAGGGAGAGAAAGAGGAGAGAGAGGAGTGGCAAAAGGGAGAGAGAGGAGAGGGAGGAGTGAGATAGAGGAGAGGAAATAGGGAGGAGAGGAGAGAGATAGGAGTGTCACATAGAAAAAAATGGGGTGGGCTGGCAGGTGTCCAGGAGTCAGTCATTAGTGTGTGACCTCAGGGAGATGGACTCAAATCAAAGTCATTACAGCTGGAGAGAGCAGAGTGAGGTCGATTCAGAACAACATCCATTTTAAAGTACGACTATACAAATGAATGGACCAGTCCTACATTCAAGTATGACCATGTGAATGAATGGGCCAATCCTACATTAAAGTATGACTATGTAAATGAATGCATCATTGCTACATTAAAGAATGACTATTTAAATGAATGGACCAATCCTACATACAAATATGACCATAAATGAATGCACAAGTCAAATAATAAAGTAACCATACAAATACATGGGACAGTCTATATTAAAACATGCCTGTAATAGATAATGTAATCTAATTTGTTTTTAAACTACATTTATTTCTGAACTGTTCGTGTGTTGGACCTGGTGTTGTTTATGTCAGAACGAACCTTTTCTTCAAAACACTGCAAACATGTATTTAAAAATAAGTTGCATATTAAAGGTTTTTTAAAGTCCATTTGGCACAGACCAAGTGTTTTACTATTTTAAATTAAAGAGTAAAACTGTATACCCAACAAAATAAGAATTTACATATTATTTTACTAGGAAGATGTTGTTTTGTTTTAACTCAAAAAATATTCTTCCATTACCATATGCCAGTGACTGCCGTTTCAGTGGTACAGAACTGTTCTGACGGCTAAATGTGCGAGACCTAATAGCGCCCCCTTGTGGTCACATCACAAACGCACACTAAAAGGCAGCTGGAGCCTTCGACACATTTAAAAAATACTACCGGTAAGTTAATTTTATTCATGAAGCACATTTAATAAACGAACTCAGGACATTTATCGGATGCATGTTTTCAGTGGAAGTGGAACATTAACTCCACAAGATAGGTTTTAATGTGAAAATGTTGCTGTAGATTAGTGACATAAATGTGAGGGGAAACATGCATTGCAGGGTCTGTTATTTTATTTTATTCATAATTCTATTATCCATTAATATTAACATTATTTATTTTAAATTTAAAAATATATGTTCAGCAATGAAATCTAAATAATATGCAGAACCAGGTTTAAATGTATGGTTTTATTTTGTTGGTACATTACTATGTCAGATGGGATTTTGGGTCTTAGTTTTTGAATAAAGTAGTCAGGGAGAAAATCTGTAAAATTGTTTGTGAAGGTTCTTTTCACTGTCGTGAATTTACTTTAAAATATTGACATCTATGCTTCATCTAATGCTTCCAGATGTTTAGAAATAATACATGAATATATCTGTGGTATTTTGTTATTATAATATAATTAAAAACCTTCCATTTGATCCCAGAAAAACCCTGATCCACTCATTCATTTACAGCAATGACATTTAAATGAACATCGAAATTTATAGTTTAAATGTATAGACTTTTTTCGTTGTTATATAAGTGACGATTTTTTCAAATGGATTGTGGATTAAGGTGGTTAATAATGCGGAAATCCTGTTTTTTGGGGATCCAGATTCAGTAAATCAGGCAGCAATTAGATATAAACAAACGTGTGTGAAAACATCTTTCAAATATGACTTGACAGTTTGGAGCCTGTAAGTTCTACTAATGTGGAGATGCTATATATTTTGTTCTATATTTTGTTAAAAAAAAAAAAAAAGTTTGATTTTCAATATATTTTCTCAAACTTGTTGATGTTCTGTCCTTTTCCCATGTTTGTTCTTTTTTCTTGAAATTTTTGTGTTGCAAATTTTCCCTCATATCGTTAAATTCATTGAGTGCCAGCCGTTTCAGTAAATTTTAACCCATCTTTCAAGACCCACAGAATGTTGTGTACTAGGACTATGAAAAAGCCACCAAACCACGAAGAAAGAAAGACCAGACTCTCCTCTTTCATCAGAAAAAGACATTTTGCCTCTAACTTTTTCTGTTCCTGAGTAAATGGCTGTAGAACATAGGTTTTTTTAATAGTATTGTTGTTCAAGAGTGAAACGAAAACCTTATTTGGAGTAACTGAACTCTCTGCCTTTCTCCGTCTCTGGAGATTCTAAGAAAATGACGTACGTCACGTGGATACCAAATATGTCAACATTTGTGAATGGGACAGACTTGACTTCCTGGATTTCATAAAATACACATCACAAGGGGAGTCTGGACTTTTTTTTACTCTGGCATTAAAGCAAAAATGTTAAAGATTAGAAAACATGATCGATTATATAAAAGCAGGAAATAAAGAAAAACTTAAAAAAATTAAAACATAAAATAACATAAATGTACAAAACATACAATAAACTACTTCTACTGCAGTTTGTCTGAAGAGTCTATTTACTGATGAAGGCACTCGAGCAGGCCCCGCCTCCAGGTGTCAAGGCGAGGCCTGAGGGCTGCAGGAGGTCAGCGGACCGAGGACATGCGGTCGATGGAGCGCAGCAGCTCAGACACAAACTTCAGCGACTCGGCCTCGGACAGAAGACGCCTGCAACACACACAGATTTATTTAGAAAAAAAAAGAATCACCATCTACAATAAACTATGACAATCTATAAGTACTAATAGATTTATCTTAAAGGAAGCCATTCTAGGTTTTCTTTTTTTTCCGCCAGTTTTTGGCAGTTTCTTCCACTCTCAAGAAAAATACCTAATCTTCACTATTACATGTTGAATTATTGCACTATTCAATGTATCTCCATAGACTTAAATGGGAAATTGTAATTTCAAAAGTCATTTTCTCAAAATAAAATTTTCTCACATTATGGCACCAATATCTCCATAGCTCCTACAGGCAGTCTTGGACCTAACAATATTTCAAATGACTTTTCGGAGATATATATTAATATATAATTCCTACCCTGATTTATTTAGTTTTGAATAAATACAAAAAATGAGGCAAAATTTGAATTTATATGCCATTTTCCAAAAAACTAAAGAAGATCCAAAATCCCCTCTAAAAAAATCTTTGTAACTAGTTAATGTACAAAATAAAGCCATAAATTTAAAACCAGAGTGTAAAGCAAATGTGTTACTTTATGTGTCTAACTCTAAGTAAATGCCCTAAAAACCTTGGTGGAGTTCCCGAACACAACCAGGGGCCCCACAAGAGTGAAGAATATAGTACACAAAATATCTTTGTCGCTTCATGTATTTTTATGTGGTTCATGTGTACCATTAGCCTGGGCACGCCCATACCCCGCCTCCCGCTGCATTTCATTTCTCTCTGAGTCAGGGTCTGGAAACGAGGGTTAGCATGCTACATGTAGCCGCCAGGATCCTCGGCAGAGCAGGGCGAGACAAGCCGATGACGTATACTTTGCGACACTTTGAGCGTGTAGTTTGTTTTGCTTTCGTATCTTATGTTACGCTCCAACCGCATGCTTCCAGGACGCACTGCGCTCCGGCGAGCTCCATAGAGAGCTAGCTTCGTAGCGGCCGCTACAAAGCTAGCTCCGCGGCCCGCTGCGCGCAGGCCAAGGCTCCCTGTCCGTGCGCACCATGTACGTAGGTCCGTCTCGGACCCGCGGCCCCGGGCATGACCAGTGCAATAAATGGTAAGGGTCATTAAGTTTTATCATATTATTATCAGCTGTACACTTCTTGGTCGCGCTACATACGTCATCACGTAGCATTGATACGATTGGCTAAAAGCTTCGCACAGACGCCTTTGACAGACACTTGTATCGTCCAATAAACGGCTCTGGACTGACATTAACCACGCCTCATTTTAACCTCTTCCCCAGACTAACATCTCACTTGTGATTTAGTCAAGTGTTAACCAGGCTAGTGTACCATAGCTATAGTATTATAACAGGATTCCAAGTGATAGGCCTGAATCATGTAGAAAATCAAGATGGTGCATGTTCCAAAGGAAATGGAAGCCACTTCTAAAAATGTGTAAAAAAAAAACAATCTGATTAATCATATGATGATCACCTCAACACGGGATGGTCATGAGACCAACAGCCATCGGCAAAAAAAAGAAAAGTGTTTGGAGCCAGGCTTCGCAGCAATGTCAACATCCCGCTACGAGGACAAAAGAGACAGTGTAGGCGGGCTCATACCTGACAGAGAGGTGGGCGGAGCTCGCCGTCTCCTGAAGTTTCTCGGACGCCGTCAAAGCGTTTTGTTTCATTGTTAAAACCAGTTCCGACTCTGACGCTCTGAGCTCCTGGTTCTCCGTCTGCACTTGCTCCACCCGGACCTGGACCAGACCAGACCAGACAAGACCAGGTAAGAACTGGGTCCAGACAACAACTTGTTGCATTACACATATCACCAACACATGTCCCACTTCTGAGCACTGATTGTGACAAACTTTTCATTTATTTATCCCAAAAGTATTAATGTTTTAGAGGTGCAGGGGACTCGCCAACGGACCAGCCCAGAAGGCAATGACTGTCTGGCTCAGTAAAAAATATAATTAAATAGCTCCGTAACACAGTCATGAAACTTTCACAGTTGTCACTGTATTTATCTTAAACACTATATCATCTTTCTAGGTTATCGCAGGTCTCGACTTTTAAAGCACTTTCACTGCACAGTTTGGAGTAATTCAGTGATATATGTTCAAACAGATTAAAAAGTATGCATCGCAAAGTATTACAAAAATACTCTACTATTTACATTGTGCAATTGTGTAAAATGATTAATCAAGAGGACCATGTCTAAACTCTAAAATCTTTTTTCTTAATGTGCCCGCAGATACTACACTTGGTCTTTGGGGGGCAGTGTTTTACTAGTCGGTCCAACTCAACTTGAAATACTCTTAATTAGCTAAAATTTCCTCTCAGAATGTACACAAATCTGAACGTCAGACTCAATGTTATCTTTGTTTTTTCTTGTCGTTGAAATGTGAACTGATCTCAAAAATATGAAAACTTTGTTAATAGCACAAAGGCTAGCTTATTACCAGTGATTTCTGTCATTCAAAACCATACTGCCACTATCTGAAAACAAACTACGTTCTACTGCCATTTTACCATATTTCCATCTCACTCAACACATAAATCACAAAAGTCCAACAAAAACACAAAAGAATCAGTAGCTCTTTGCTATCATTCCCACTTGGACGAAATGCCTGGAGTGTACCTGCTACGATTTAGAAAAACTTCATGCTAACGGCACTAAAGCCGTTTTACTAAAGAAGCAAAGGCAATAAAAAAGACAGTTTTAATCTCTCCTCAGGTCATAAAATACTCCGCAGTCAGCGCTTTATCTGCCTTCAAGTGTATGAGTAAGAGGTAATTATGTGATAAGTGATAATTCAGTAAAATAGACGTTATAATCCAACAAAGCCAGAATATTCATAAACTGAACCACTTTTTCAGCTTCTTTTGTCCATTTCTTAAAATACGTCCTTAAACTTGTAGTTAACTTTGTAAACACAAGTCTCCTCCATTAATTTCAATGGTCGCTTCTGCCTCCAGGCTAAGCCCTGTCCACCAAAACAGTTACAAGGTCCTTATGGTTAAAGGGAGTGAGTTCCAGGGGGCAGGGCAAAGTTACTGTTTAAAATGTGTGATTTCTGACACATCTTTGTATGCTGTATAGTTAATTCCGTAACGACACGTGTCACTAGTCCCTGCTTTATTACCTGCAGCTGTTTGACCTCCGCCCTGAGTTTGGAGACTGTGGCCTCGGCCTTCAAAGCTCGCTTCTGTCACAGACAAAACAAAACTCACATAAACAGACAATAAATAAAATAAATGAAAACACCCAGGAGTAGATGAAAAATAAACCCTAAAATACAAATGATGGCTTTACAATGAGGTGATGGGGTTCAGTGGGTGGGGTCTGGGCCAGCAGGTGGGTTCGAGGGTGTGGTTAAGGTCAGGTGGGTGGGATCAGGGCCGGCAGGTGGGTTTGGGCCAATGGGCAAGGATAAGATCACCATTGGCCTGATGGTGTGTGCTGACATGATACCGCCCCCTATAGGCGACTCCATAAGGAACTCTATTGAATGCTAACCAATGGTGGCTTAACGCCTCCAAACACAGCTTAAAAGCCTGGCTCCAAACACTTGGCAGGTGGGTTTGGGGATGTGGTTAAGACCATGTGGGTCGGGTCAGGGTCAACAGGTTGATTTCAGGGTGTGGTAAAAGTCAGGTAAATGGTGTCAGGACCGGCAGATGAGTTCAAGGGTGTGGTTAAAGTCAGGTGGGTGGAGTCAGTACCGGCAGATGAGTTCAAGGGTGTGGTTAGAGTCAGGTGGGTGGAGTCAGTACCGGCAGATGAGTTCAAGGGTGTGGTTAGAGTCAGGT
>JAADKR020109067.1:0-10272 GCA_011763505.2 Lythrypnus dalli | reverse complement strand
CTTTACTTCCATGTTGACAGTCAGACAATACAAATAAACTAATTCTTCTCCCAAACAGATCAAAGACAGGGCGTTATATTCCAATATAATCACTTGTTTAAATACTAAATATATTAAATTGCAGTAGTGAGCACTCGATGTGATTTGTAATTGTAAAACTTGATGGATGCTCTGAGTTTGTGATTAACACCCAGCTGTGAAGTCATTATTGTATACAGGGAGCAGCTATGTAAGACATGCATATTATAGTATTATACTGTATCGTAAACACGAACAAAGTATATTTATGGGAGAGTTTTAGTTCATGTTTTTATGTGCAAAGATTTGTTTTTAATTACAAGAGTTAGTTTTTAAAGGGCTTTAATAAATATATAGCAATAGTAATATATTAACATTTACAATTACATTTCGGTACTGCATAGATGAACATTTTGTTTTTGCCAAAGCATAACTCCTCAAAGGCTGGTAAATTAACCTGAATGATCAGAGAATAAAATTAAAGCACTTGTAAAAACACAATAAAATCAAAGTCCTGAAAAATATTTAAAAGAAACAATTAAAGCTTTAAAAAATGTCTTTGACTTAAGGCTGATGAGTTTTCTATCGTCGAGGGATGGGAGAACCAGAGAAGTGACTGACATCAGAACATCTGTGCTGCATCTCTGCCTCTTAATGAGTTCCCCAAACGCTCGCGGCGCGTCACGTTGGACAATTCCCCTTAAAACTAAGTAAGGGTGCCCACACAGCTCATTCCAAAACAGAAGACAAGGCCACAAGGTCCCCCAACAACAGAAAGTGTGGTTCACCTCTCCCTTCAACACTGGCTCTGAACAGAATGCCTAACATCTGTGAGGAAAAACCCTGAAATCAAACATGTTTTAATTAGGATCAGCAGATTGCACCAAATGGAAAAAGGAAAAAAAAGAAAAAAACATGAAAAATAAGGCAAAGTAGTTGGAACTCGTAGCTACACTGCTCTGGGAACGTTGCTGATAGAAGTGGGCCCGATCGAACCTGGACACAAAGTGCGGCTTTTAAAGGTGGACTTTGCATTGACAGCAGTTTTTTCATCGAAACTATTTAAGAGCGCGGAAAAAGTGAAATCAAAAGTGACCGACAACAGTCCGAACCTTAGGTAATGCATAGTTCTCTCCTGAACGCCCATTTCCGTCTGACCGGCCAAACCGATCCCGTCTCAGGAATAAAGAGCAGTGATAACAAACACGAGGCTCTACGTGAATCGGTCCGTTCAGCATTTTTGGCTTGTTTGGTTACCGGCCCGCAGTGAGAGCGTCCTACGGCAGGAAGGGGTCGTCCTACGGCAGGAAGGGGTCGTCCTACGGCAGGAAGGGGTCGTCCTACGGCAGGAAGGGGTCGTCCTACGGCAGGAAGGGGTCGTCCTCCTCCTCCTCGTCGGGGCCGGGCCCCGGGTCGCTCAGGCACCGGGTGAGTTTCTGCGGGTCGCGCTCGGACTCCCCGGGTTTTGAAGGACGGGCTCTCATGACCAGCCCCTGGTCCTGGTCCTTCTTCAGCTCGTCCACCAGGTTCACGGAGTCCGGGGACTGGGGCGAGGCCAGGTCCACCTGGATGGTGGGCACGTCCTCCCCCGTGGACTTGCTGTAGGCCTGCGGATCTGCAACAAGAATACAGTCAATAATAAAAATGTAAAAAAATGTTTGACTTAAAGGCCCTATTCCTGATTTTTTTAGTAGTGGAACAAAGTGTGTTCTAGTTATGAGGCAGTAGTGTCAGTTTCATGGACTTGCAGGCTAGTTATCCTGTATTTGTGTGATAGTGACTGTGTAAGTCTTGAATACCAGGATCAGTGAGAATTCTAATGCAACAGGTGTGCATCATTTTCAACAAACACGCATGTCAAATCACTCCACTATAAACTAAATTCCTGATGATTGAGAAGACGAGGAGAGCAAAGACACAGGTTTTGTAGGATGTGCCTTGCTCCATGTGTTTGTGGTAACTAAACTTAAACTTCTGACCTCTAACTGGGAAAAATGTGTTGATCGCCAAACTGGAAAGTACAACTTGTGAACTCGGAGATGATCAGAGTGGTCCAGGTTGAGAAAACAGTTGAAGACAGCAATGGCAACCCCCAGTGGAGAAGTTGCTAGTGATTAAACATTAGCAAAACTACTGTCTCAGTGGGAACCTTTGCTTTTAGTCACAGCCTTTATTATAATATAATTTACTTATGTTTACATACGAGTTTATCTAGCAGGAACTGGCTTTGAGGTCCGATCTCGTAATTTCAAGTGGAAAAAATCTGAGTTTCCAGTTGCCTGGAATGGACCATTACGCCAGAACAGTCCAGAGCGTGGGCTTTATCGGATGCACAAAAGCAGGTGTTGCTAAACAATTTTGTCTGTCTGCAACGAACCATCACTCATCGTAAGGAAAATCTTTAAATTATAGCTCAAAAAAAAATCAGGTATAGGGCCCTTATATGAGATACAGTAGATGAAGAATGCCATGATATTCACAGAACTAGCCACAAAATGAACATTTACAGTGCAATGACAGTGAAACATTACCATCAGCACTTTCACACTCATTTCTCTCCAAACCAGAGCTTAATAATTTAAATAAAAGTGTTTTATATACACTCACAGTGGATTTACAAGAACATTATTAGTGCAATACGATCTTGGGTAAATAAAAGAGTTTTTGGTTTCCACTTTTAAACAAATTACATGGACTGTTTCTATCAAATCAGTCTATTTGGACTGAGTTGGTTTGTTTGTGTGTAAAGTCTGTGTTTCACCAAATTTGAATCATTCACATTCACAAGAGAACTGGTAAATACAGTAAACAAAACTCATGGGATCTAAATGCTTGAAAACAATCCTCATGACACATATCTCATTAGTAGCAATAACCTAAGAATGTGAACAGACTAAAAGGTGAAGCATGCATGTTAGTTGCTCCAGGGTTACCCATAATGCATCTGCTCTGCTCTGTGCACATACCTGACCCCATTCTGTTTTCTTTCTGCTGCTGAGCAGGTTTGAAATCAGCCTCTCTGCCTAAAATCAGAACCACACGCCGATTTAACGTGGAGTCTGGCCCAGGAACATGTGATGAGAATAAAGGAAAATGGACAGGTTCAAGTGCATATGACAGCTTTTAATTATTTTGGGATTATGACTTAGTTTGGGATAAGTATTAAAAATCTCACAAGAATAAACGTTCCAACTCAGCAAGGTCTCAAAATGTCCAAACTATTTACCCCAAAATGTCAAACCCGGGAAAACTAGGTACAAATTTGACCAAAATCTTGACCAAAGTATGATTGCTTTAAGGTTTTATTTTTGTATTTTTTTGAGGGGAAAATGCTGTCTAATATGTCATATGCCCTTTAAAGCAGTTTGAGTTCATCTACATTGGTTTTTTATTAACTCCGTTTCACTGCTGCCATTAGGGTCACATTGTCATCACTCTATCATCACTGTATGTCTTTAATCTTTATTTAACCAGGAAAGTCCCACACAGATTAACAATATCTTTTTCAGGGCACTCCTGTCCCCAGAGAGGACACTATGGTACATAGTTTTAGTGGTAGAGGAAACCGGAGCACCCAGAGGAAACCTATGCAGACAGGAGGAGAACATGCAAACTCCACAGACCTTCTTTGTACCTTCTTTCTTTGAGGCACAAGTGTTATTCTCTGCATCACCATGCCACCATATACTGTATAACTATATATAGAGTTGTGCTCATAAGTTTACATGTCCTTGCAGGATGTCTATTTTTGGCTACATGGTTGTGTTGCCCGAAGAAATCCATTTTTACACAAATGCCACAAAGTATCATACTACAAAATGCCCAAGAGCCCAAGACATTTCAAAACAAAGTAATTTGGAGTGAAGGGACCAAAATGGAACTTTTTGGCCACAATCATAAGGAGAGGAGTCAACAAGGCTCCTCTCCGTATGGTTACCATTCCAACAAGTGTATATATGTATATATTATACATATAGATAGTCTGTTAATTTACTGTTTCTTTGTAGTTTCCTATTGAGAGTTATTTAACCCTGTCGTCTTTGTTGTAGTTTTTAGATTGCACAATTTCCAACAAAAACCCATTTGTTGGCGCTGCTATTAGAAGTGACTTTGTCCACTATGAGATCAATAAAGTCTGGCTCTTGTGGGACCGGTCAGTTCATTAGGTTTTACCTGAGGCCAGTCTGGCTCTGGTCATGGTGGGGGAGTCGGGAGGAGCGGCCGGCACAGTCAGATAGTTATTCATGTCCTTCATCTGAGGAGAAGAAGGAAAATCAAACTGTAAAATAATTACCACAACAATAAATACTTCATACAATATAATGAACTGAAATAAAAGAAGAGGAAACTCTATTTTGGAAACTAACTCTATTGTGTGAACTTAATGCAATCAGAGCCTTGTCAAATAAAAGCTGGAGAAAATAAAACAGTCTTAAGCTGCTCTTTCAATGAATCAAAGTTGACCCACATGCAGCGACAGAAGAAGGTATTCAAGCGTGAAAGGACATGTCTCCTCTGGTTTTAAAGAGAGTTTTTGGGACAATAAGGTTTGGCTCAAGGACAAAGAGACAGAAAAAAACTACAAATGTTCAAATAATATCTATACAACCTGAAACTAAATGCCAAACAGGCCCTTTTGGTGAGAAGAAGAAAAAAGTTCAAACCTGTTTATGGATGACCCTCTTCCTGAGTAAAATGTCACCAATGCCGTCTTCAAAAGGATCGGCCACCAGAGTGTGTCGGTTGTAGCTGGAGTGTAGCTGGAAAAAATAGCATTGTGGGGAGAAACAACTTTTAGAACAGTGATTTAGAACAATTTCACAGCATCCTTTATAGTATAATTAAAACAATATGTGTATCTCTCAAATGTCCCTATCCTAGCACATTTAAGCGTCTAGACTTAAAAATAAAATAAAAATCACCCTGCATTACTCCGTGTGAAGTATATTAGAGTGTGGGCTGGTGTTTTGAGTGTGGAAGAGGGAGAGGTTGACTGAATATGTACGATTCCGAAAACACCACTACAGGCAGCTTTTAGATGGAAGCTAAAAGCTAAAAAAATGTAAATGTTGCATGATAAAGATAATTTTATCTTGGAAAGCTAAAGCACTGAAGGGGGATATATGAAATTATGTGCCAATGTAAGGCATTACAGATAAATGGAGGAGTAAAGACATTGATTCACATGACTTCAGACACATCGATAAACAACTCAATATGTTACTTATGTTACTTACTAATGTGAAGAAGACCTTCAGAATCCATACTGATATACTGCACATATAACAAGATGTGTACCAGTGCTATGAACAGGCCATGAGCTATTTTGGTGGTCATGGCATTAATTAATTATGTTAAACTAAATGAAAACAAATCTGAGATGAAGGTAGAGTCTATTAACCAAACTCTCAAAACTACATTAAAATATTTGTAAAAGATAATTAATGACTTTAGGGGACGTGGTTTAATTGTTGGTCCTGCAGCTCTAGCTCTGATGCCTCTTTTCTCTTCAGTCACTTGCAGTTGTGTGCACCGGCTCCAGGAAACACTACAGGCTTCCAACTTTATGGGTCTGAACTTCCATTGGCCGATACAGTTTTTACATGTGGTTGGTCGAATAAAAGAGGAAACTTGACGTACAGGGCATTATTAAAACAGCGACTTAAATAGTGTACTATGACATTCGATCACAACGGCCTGATGAGGACGTGGGGCTCTACGCACAGCACCTTATCTGCATTATGGATGAACAAAATAATGAAGAATAATAGAACACATGCTGGTCTTTAATGGCAGAGCTGCTGTACCCTTTGCCGTGTCCTCTGGAGGTTGGTGCGGAGCATGCTCCTGATCTCATCTTCTTTGACTTTAGAAAGCTGTGGCAGCATCCTCTCAGGCTCTTCCACGGGCTTCTTGGGCTGGATGTTCCTAGGGAAAAAAAAAAAAAGAATAATTGGCAACTTCAATAGAATTGTATAGACTCCATGCTGTGAACAATAATGTCTATGTAGAAAAATATCTACAAGTTGTCAGAACAAACCAAGAAATACAGTTTACATGGTTCAAATTTAAATTGAATGTATCGAATGACAAAATCTGCATTGTTTGGCAAAAGCAAATGCAGGTCATCTTTAAACAACTTACTGCATGGACACAGTGGAGGGCATAGCAGCTGGAGCCTTGACTCCTCCCTTCTCCACCAGCTCGATGGCATGTTTCATCTCCATCTTGTGGAAGAAGGACAGGAGCTGAGGCTCTTCAGAGCGGTTCCCTGCGATCAGGCACCTCTTCACATACTTCTTATTGAAGCGGTTCAGTCTGGAAGAAAAAACGGTTTTGATAAAGATAAGATTATGTTAGGGAAATTATTGGACATTTTGCTTATTTTTACATAAAATCATAAAATAACATTAAAAAAAAAAAGTTTCCATGCGGTTTCCCCACATTGACATTTATACACTATTCACTAACTGTGTCTTGCCTTAAACCAACTCATAATGTTGTACTGCAAGTTTCTTTTTGAGTGCTCCTCCACATTCCGTCTGTCCGAGATGAAGCTCCCATATACTTTAAGTTTCATTTAATGTAAACTATTCTTACTTGTCCTTCCAGTGGTGATGTCCATAGTGTCCACAAATGTCCTCGATTCCGGTCAGGAGGTGATCAAGGAACTGCGGAAAGAAGGCAGCACATTGTCACTGCTACCCAAGGAGGTCCAGATTTTAAAAAAATAAAAAAAGTCAAAAGCAAGATAAATAATTTGTGTTCCATTCTACTCAAAAGGAGCACAAATTCCAACAACTCAAGCACTTTCAAGGCATTTAAGGTTAGATTTGCGTTATTTTCCAGAGTGACTTAAACATGCACAATGATGAAAGAAAATGTAAGCCTTGTGCACTAAATATTTATACTTGTATGTATATATGTGTCTGTATGCAATGCAACACTTTTGAATGGTTTAAGACCCTGGTGCTGCTCTGTGCCGCACAATGACAGATGGGGATAATGTTTTTGTTGCTGTATCAGACATTACTCAGCATTTCTCACGGTCAATGCTTTAAAGGTAAGGCTGCTCACGTCAGAGGGATGGCTTTGGGAATGGATTTTTTCTGCAGACCCTGGAGAGAGCTATGATTGACGGCTCAGGGTTTAGTGCGGCCTCTCGTCGTCTGCGCCGCTTGGCTTCGTTCTGGTGCTTTACTCCAGAAGAAGAGGCTTGTCCCGGGTCGCTCAGATCTGCTCACTAATCCCCGACATGACAACTTCCTGTTTCCATGACGACCCGCAGATCCATTCACTGACGAGTTCCTGGGGCTGATTGATTTACATGAAAAGTGTCCCAGCAGGGGAGCCTGCCGTGTCAGGGTCAAACATGTCTGACCAGACTGGGCCAATCAGCAGCCGGGGAGCGGACATGTTAAGAATTCTCATCCTATATGTCGACTTTCAGACACTGGACCGACAGAGTGTAGTCTATTATAGGGCAGCATCTTTTATTTCATTGTCATAGCAATATGTCATGAGAAAACATAATCTTCCAATCTGCCAAAATGAAAGATTTCCCGGTTTTACTACTTTATCTTTACTGTTTTTCATTGTAGGATCTGGCAACCCCAAGTCATGTATTTGCTCTCAATGGACCAAATAACATTTTTGTTTGCATGCTTTTTTTGAAGGTGTTTTTCAAATTGTGACAACTTTGACAATTGTTAAGTTAAACCTTTATTTTGCTTTGGAAGACAGACTCATTTGATACTGGACGGAGAAAGGTATAATTTATTATGTCAATTATATAATGCTTACTGTTTTTTTTTTTATTATTCTCTTAGAAATAACAGTAAAGCTAAATAGGATCAAACCTTTATCACACTACAAGACTTTATTGTGGCGACAATGGCGACGATGGCTAAATAGCCCTCATAAATGTTCTGAAGTCTTGCAAAATTCCTGCCGTGGAGAAGTGCAGCTGCTTGGAAACATGACCATCACATAAAGTGGAGTAAACCTGGTCGTATCTTCAGTGCGGTGCAGGCTGCAGCGGACTCTTATGTCATGTTTTTGAGTTTAGAATCCGAGGACAGTGACTCACCACTCAGCCCCAAAGAGCAGTGGGAGGCTGCTGTCCTCTTTATCGTGAGAACGGATAAAACACAAAATGAGTGTTGTCGTTGGTGCCTGTTAGATGTCAAGGAAAAGTGGGGGCTGGAAGCAAAATGCATGAAATAACATGAAGTTGCAGTGTTTGGCCAGTAGGTGGAGGCAATCTTCATGTTTTGATAGACTACAGTAGTGCAGTGATTCCAAACATTGGCAATGGGCCTTGAGCTTTTGGTCTATAATTAGTTGATAATCCCCCCTCCCAACAACAAACAAAAAGATTAAGAGAATTAAACTTAATAATTAAAATCACATCATATAATTGGGTTTCTAATCAGTGTATATCTGATCAGCGATGTCTAACACTATTTGCAGTGTTTATATTTTGTTTAGAAACATTTTGGCATTATAATTCTCACAAACTTCACACTTTTACTGCAATGTTACACACCTTTCCAGAAAAGAACTCATGTGAAAGCATGAAATCTTTAGCTTCCAGAAATAGTCTTTTGTAAATTAATCCTGGATTAAACCATAAACCACTGAAATAAATGACTTTAACTTTAACTTAAAATGTGATTTCTCTGTTGGAGTCATCATGAGTCCACTGGTTAAACTGAGTCTCAGAATAGTTATTTTCCTGCCATTTGATGATAATATTTGAAGTTAGGAGTGAGCTACTGGGGGAAAAAAAGCTAATTCAAAAACCTAGGATTTGATTTCTGCCATACGTTCAGGAAGCTCTGACATAATTTGTTTTGATGCGCTTGGCTGCACAGTTTGAATACTAATGTTATGGGCAAATACTCCAGTAAACAGGAAATACTGGCTTCATTTGTGTCTGAAGCACAAATGTAGGTTAAAACTAAATGGTGAGTGTCGGTATTGGAATGTGACACCAGAGGAAAAGGTGATAAATGGCATAAATCTGAGACTGTACCTGTGTGTGAATCTCTTCATTGATTGTTCTCTTGGCCTCTTGTTTCTTTTTCACTGCCAAAAGCTCCACCAGAGGCTTGATGGTCATGCCCTGTAAGGAAACACAACAGAACAGCACATTTTTATGACAGATTGTTATAACACAAAAATGATCACTTTCATAGGTTTCCTTTTTTGTGTGTTTGTGTTGGTGTTGGTTTAGAAGATTTTTGACGTAAGCTACTTTAATAAAGCAAAGAACAAGAGCCCGTACAACCCAAAAAAGATACTAAGTAAAGTACAGAAGGAAAGAAGGTCCAGATGTGCCAAACATAAGAAAAAAACAAGTTCACAGCCCGACTGCTATAGAAACAGATCCCTCATCCAAACTAAGACAAAAATCCCAACTAAACCCAATTCAGAAAGAAACGCAAATGGGGACAGCTGTTCACACCTTGGCAAACAAAAATGCAAAAATGCAAATAAAACTCCTAACACCCAAAAGCAGGTGTCCTCCGAGTCGAGAATAACTCTGAGCCGAGAATCCGCAAAGAGCTGAGGAAGTGCTCCATTTGTCTTTTTTTTTTTTCTCGAGAAGTAACCGACTCTGACAAATAAGTTACTAGGGCAGATTAATCCTATCACCAAAAGTACCCAATAAAAATATAAACAGATGTATAAACTTTTGTTCAAAGAGAGAAGCTGGGTCATCCGAAATCCCTTGGTTGTAAAGATAAGGAAATGATTTATCTTGTCTTTACTTGGATCAATAGGATTCACTATGATACTAATCAGTGCATTCCCAGCTGAATGGTCTCCAGCGACGAGGACCTTGGACTTGTTGCCCTGCTATCTCAGCGCTGGACGCCCTCGCTGTCGCCGGAGTAATGAATAAAACATGTCGGCGATGCAGCCTCAGAGTCGACATTTGGATTTCATTTAACCGGCAGCCAATCAGTTCCTCTTCCAATAGATCCCGGAGATTTCCCACAAGAGTTTTATATTGGGCTAAAGCTGCCAGGTTGAAACAAAGGAACAACTCATTTATGGTAGGTTTATGGCGCTTTGTCGTCGGATCCGAAGTGCCAAGCATAGCGGTCGCCTTGGTAACCGCTGGGCTGCATATTTTCCCTGCTGGGACTGGGACACTGATTGAGGATTATGCTTTGTATCAACGCATAATGTTCCAGTATTAACAAAATGTGTTACATGTCTCTGTAAGCTCCCAGGCAGACAGGC
>JAADKR020108402.1:0-10286 GCA_011763505.2 Lythrypnus dalli | reverse complement strand
GTTTTTTAATTGCATTACAGAAAATAAAGAACTTTATCACAATATTCTAATTTTCTGAGACAGTCCTGTATATTGCATGAAAGAGCAGGCAGTACTATATTCCTGCTATGACTGCAGACAGTGGGGTGGCAGGGGGTCCAGTTTTGTGCAGTCTGACCATGGCTATGGGCAGCACCTGGAAATACAAATGAGCATGCAGCCCAGCATCCTCTGCAAACCCAATCTATCATTCACCGAGCGATGTGCAGCGCTTCCACTCATACAATAAAAGGGTCAAGGTTAGCCATACACTCCTGCTCATTAAACCATATAGACATGCTCAAGGTTCCGCTCTGCAGCCTCAATATGGAGGTTATTTTACCTGTGACCTCAGGTAACAGTGATTGAATACCAACAACTGTCATATTACTATTGGTGTGGTAGAATAATGCACAAAAGCTTCAGACTGCAGCATATAACCATGTCAATAATGGTTCTGTTTCACTGTGATCACATAAATTAGATTGGATATGCTAATCTTTTCAGTTGTCAGCTTTTTAAAATGAACATAAGGCTAGTCTGCCACATTATATTAGTACTTCACCCACACACACGGTTTGCCTAAAAAAATACACTCCAATATATCACAAAAATAAGAGCACACCTAACATTTCAGCACTACGTATTGGAATACAAATGTTGTTTGGTAAACTCATTGACCCTTGACCTCCATACACAGAAGAATTCAGTCATGAGAAAAGGGTATTTAAGGCCAAGTGCAAGTTTTTCTTCTCTTTGCCTCAAAACAACTCTCAAATGACCTGAAAACAAAGATATTCAGCATCATGGTTTAGGGGAAGGATACAAAAAGCTACCTCAAAGCCTTCAACTGTCAGTTTCCACTGTGAGGAACAATGGAAGACGACAGGCACAGTTCTAGTTCTAGTCAAGCTGCAGGAAACCATCAAACCTGACTCAATAGGAGATGTTTTGTAAAGAAGAATGGTCCAAAATACCATCAACTAGACTACCATCCTGACTCTCATTGGAAGCTATAGGCTGTTGCTATAGTGGTGATCTACTAAATATTTATGTTATTTTTCTGTTGGGGTTCCCAAATTTATGCACATACCTCATTATGTTTACATAATTGTTACACACTTTCTGTAAATCCAATAAACATCATTTCACTTCTCAAGTATCACTGTGTCTGTCTGCTGTATGATATATTTAACTGAAATTGCTGATCCAAACAACAAATGATTTAGAGGAAACTCATGAAAATTATCAGGGGTGCCCAAACATTTTCATACTACTATGTGTGATTTTAACATCCCCCAAAATACAAATACAAATAAAGAGAAAGCATGACTTGTTTATAGAAGTGAAACTTAAATCACTCAGTATCACTATTACACTACAGTATATCACTATATCAAAATGATTAAACCATCTCAGTCCAGTCAACAATCACTCATTTGAATACTTCCTGGATGAACGAATTTTGGCCTATTATTTCATACTAGTTCTTTGTTTTCTAAAATTACTTCAACTCTTGCTGCGACCAGTCAGATCCCGTCAAACCATTAAGGGTCTCGTCTCGAGTAGATAACAATTGACAAATATAACATTGTCCTGGGGCTGAACAGAGAGCAAACACGACCACTGCATGTCTGCTCCAGTGGACAGGCTGGACACGCTGGACACAGTGTCATGAATCATCTGTCTCACTGCGTCTACGCTAGACTTAGTTTTGATCTATTAATGGAAACGCAATAGTGTCCATTAAAGCTCACTAAATGGATGTTAGGCCGGGGGCTGCAGACACAACATCCTGACATTTGGATTTGGGAAGAACATTAAAGCTGTGGTCATCAATGTATTTTCTTGGAGTAGAGAAAACTTCCTTTGACACCAGAGATCTACCGGTACATTAAAAAAAACATGTGTGCTGTTGTGTGTTTAAATATATTAAATACAGTACTTTCCACTCTTTCTCTGTTCTATACATTCACTGCAGACCTGTCTCTGCACTTCAACTTTTTATGAGCAGCATGTTTATCAGAGAAATACATGGTCTGTCTCATACAAAAGCAGAGAGCTGCTAGCACAGAACATGAGGTAATGTTTGAAAGAGTGAAGGGCAAATGAAAAAAAGGGAAGAGAAACCATGCATATCCAGAGAGCAACAGATGAAGCACTAAATGGAGCTAAAGAGAAGCTATTAGCAAGCTCTAAATGGTTCAAGGTTGTTTGACTGCATTTGAAAAGCAAGATGAAGATTTATTTGATGAGTTTGATGCCATACTTAAAGAAATTAATAAATCAAGATCTAACAACTTGACAGCTGTGTACAGCAGAAAATAAGGACATTTTTTTTAGTTCTGAGAAGGACCTTGATGCTGTTCAGGTAATTAACACGATTAGCACTGCATTTATGATCGGAGAATTCCTGTCAATCAGAGCAATGTGAGCTGATGACATACAACAGCTCAAAGACATCCTTGACATTTTTACCTCGATATTTGTTGACACTCAAGTCAGCCAAGCATTTGAAAGCTCAAAAAACAGGTTATTTTTCTTTTCTTCACTGACAAACATTATGTCTGTGATTTCAATCTGACTGAAAGCTCCTGAAAGTCTTGTTTTGTTTGCTTTTGGGATGTTGGCTGGACGTCTCCCCTGTCCAGGAGATGAAGACAGACACATAAAGCCCCTGAGCCATGCAGGTCCACTTAGTAGACAACAACTAATCGAATCAAGAGCAGCAGCTAATGCACAATGAAAGCAGAGACATTTACTCAAGAGGCTGGTCAGCGGCGTCCTGTGTGCACACATGGAAAGTTTCTCCTGAAGAGTGGACACTGACCTTTACTGCACATCAAATCCCCACAATCTCAATCTCCATTCAAAGCCACATGTCTTACCTCAGTCTGTTCTTCTCCGACCTGTGTACCTCCAAATGCAAAGCTCTGCTCAGATCCAGCCTCTGTGAGCTACACCTGCTGCTGCTGCTGCCTCCTCTCAGATGATGCTGAGTGTGGCCCTCCCTTTCTCGATTCCATTCCCTGCTCACATGGATCTGCTCCGGAGGCAGGCACAAAACACTCTTCTTTGTCTATTGCATGTGCTTTCATATCTCTACCTCCCTCCTCTGTCCATCCAACTGTTAGTGATGCTCTGCTCACTCACTCTGGGCTCTGCTAATAACACATTCTGATCATTCACAATTCACAATACAATGGTCTTGAAAGCAAAGGTTTGAGAAAAACACAAGCCAAGCACTGACAGCTATACTGTGAAAATCTCTTGAGAATAATGATTGGAACAAGAACATTGTCCAGGTGAGACATTACAGAAAGGCAGTTAGCTAAAATGCCTCAGAGGCTATTTATATTTTAGTACATTTATGCAGAATACAAAAAAGTAGCAAAGCAAAAAGCAATCGATTGTTTGGTTGGTGTAAGTTGCTTCATGCCATCTTGTGGCTGCACAACGTAACTGCTCAAATAAGTGCAAATATACCATACATTTGAGTAGTCTTTGATAATCATTAGATTCTAATGTATCCACAAAATCCTACCAGCCAAATATACAGCACAACACAGAACATTAACAGTGCACTATGGAATTTTTTAGGCGAAAAAACAAACAAAAAAACATGATATTAGTGGCTATTTGCTCTTTGATTGGTGGTCTTTATTTACTTTTTTAAAATTAACCAGAAACCTTAGAAATCAAATCATAGAGACCATTGTAATTGGAAAGTAAAGATGCCATACAAACCACCACATAGCCTCTGGGTCACTAAAAGGTTAAATAAACCCAAATATCAAGTCTTGTTTTTGTTTTCTTGTTTTTTTTGCCTAAAAAGTTCCATAATATACCTTTGAATCTGTGCTGCTCTAGTTGAGTCAGCTCTTGTGTTTGTTGTGTTTTGTTTATTGTCATAGATCATACCAGAAGTCACAGTCTAAAAAACACAAACAACACATCTCTTCAACTACACAAATCACCCCTGCTAAAACAATGAATTTGCTTCAATTCTGACCTAAATTGAAGAAAGTGTCAGTCAGATGCAGTAAAGGCAGACAGTGTGTTTGTATAAGTGGTGGATTACTTTACCAAATGTCTTCCACCTTGAGCAGAAGTGTGTCAGAGAAGCTTCTCCGGCGCTGCTTGCCTCCTGAGGCCCCTCCCACTGCGTCCTTCCTCTGAGGCATTACCTTCACTCGGGCTCAGCTGCTGCTCGGGACGGCTAGCACTGTCGGGATCACGCTAATGGTAGCACTATAAATCAATATGCAGAGTCTGGAGGAGCCCTACTGGGACGGGATATAAGTCCAACACCCCCACAGCCCGATGTGAATATAACATTACGATCCGCCCAGAGAACACCAGCACAATATGCCCACAATGGGAAATAGCTACACACACCCTGTTTTGGAGGCTAAGTTACACAAAATCGTCTGCCCCGCTTTCAAATTCCCTGGTGAGCTTCAGCAACATTATCCAAAAATTTAAAAAAAAGTCCAAAAAACATTGTCCTATTTTGTTTGGCATTACTTTTGCTTGTTTTTTAATTTTATCCTTGTCATGTTCAATGGTTGCAAACTGGACTTTTATTTCCCTCTTTTTGGAAGGAGTTTGACTTGCCATTGGTTCCAGCTGATACTCACTCCATTCAGAATAATGAGGCTGTTTAACAAGATGACAGCAGATTTCAACTTAGAAAAGTGAAGGCAATAGAAAGTTTGTTAAAGAAATTTAACACATTTTTTCTTGACTTTGTTTTGTTTCTTCATGTCTATGTGCAATAAAACCACATGTGGTAATAATGAGCGGCATTTTGTTGTGATCTTCTAATTTGGCAAATAATAACAGTACACAATGTGGCTTAACAAATCCCAGTTTGCAACCAGAAGAACGGCTGACAGCTTCTTGGATAAATGGCAAAAATGGCTTCACTTAAAAACAGCCTAAAGATCTTCTCATTTCTGCCATTTTTCAGTTAGAACTACTGTCATTGTTTAGTCCCATTTTCAACTTAGTTCGTCCTTATAGATCTAGTGGCACTCTGAAAGCCTAAACACTTCCTCGAGGTGCTTGCAGTGAAAGGTTTAAGAACCAGTGCCGCAGGGGAACACCTGAAATAAGCCAAGGTTAAATCGACAGTGAAGGCAGACTGCGGCATGTCGTCTATCCCCACTGTGGAGAAATCTGACAGTGAGGAGGAGCTCCAGATGAAAGGGGAACTTTGAGCAGGAGGAGTCACACCAGGTCGCGGGTGCTTGACTAAACAAGTGCTCAGTCTAGAACCATGTGGGATACAGTGCTGTCATCCTAATCTGATGGTGTGTAATTACAAGCAGGGGTGTATGTGGGTCATGTTGAGATTCCTTGCCTTTCATTAGCAGCACCCCCAGTGTTTACGGTGGAGACGTGTGACCGACTGTCAGCGTTTTCCTCACAGTGACAAACTAAATTTATCATTTGCACGTGGCATGGCAACAAGGAAGTGGTAGAGCGAGAAAAAAAAGGGAAAGCATTTAGTGACGTGTGTGATGTGTAAGAAAATACGTAAACAAAGTAATGGGTAGGTTTGAAGTAGTGATAACAAAATGTCTTCATCATTGGCTTAACTCTATGTCTGGAATTTCTAGATTCAAAACTCAGAGCAAGTGTTCAAGTGTCAAGATTAGTGTTTTGGGGAATTATTATTGCTCCATTGTTATATGGTTGGTTGTTTTTTTTTGTGCAAATATGATACAAATCTATTTACTGAGGTATGGATGTCTGGTGGGAGCAATTTTAGCAAGCAAAGGAATCAAATGATCCAAACCAGAACCATCTTGATATCAGTGCTAATGTTATTCTCACTTTAATAACAATCTAGCTCTTGCCAGGTTCCAAATATCCAACAAAAACAGGGATTTTCAGTACTCATCTATCACTAAAATCACATGAACATTCAAGCAAATCTGACAGGAATACTGCATTTCTGAGAGTTCAACAGCAAGTAGTTAATCTATTACGCAAATATCTGTGATTAATACATCCACAGTGAAAATGTGCATGACTAAAATAGTTAATAAAGTAGTCAGAGTCCGAAAAGCAAAGATGTGATATGGCTGTGTGGAGCCTGCAGGTGCCTGGACCACTTGATAGCAGAGGAAAGTACTACTTTAACCCAACACTTATGTCAGTGTGCCAAAAACCTGTCGGCTCGTATAATTACCCCATCTTTGTGTGGTCCGCTGCACAGGCGTTGGCAGAGGAACCCCAGGCCTGGCCTAACTAAAATTCAGAGTCTGGAGGTGGAAGTAACATATGGGCCAAACACAGGAGTCTATTTACTAAAGCTCTATGATTAGTTTTTGAACTGTGGGCCTCCCCAGTGCACTGTGCTCCTCTTGACTATACAGCACATTTGTATTCTATTCATCCACTCGCGCTGCACAAAAAAAACTGGGCCAGATTGGACCATTTCAAAGCCTCTAATCACAGCCGGGGGGGAAGCTTTAGGTCAGCTACCTGTCCTGCATGTTAACAGAAAAAAGCTGCAAAGAGTCATGTTCTGACAGAGCCTTTGAAGGGCAGAGATCAAGATGTGTTTTAGATCTGATGACCAGTAAAAATATGTTTAATCCATCAGTGGAACACCATGTTGTTTACATCAAGGATTATTCACTATTTGTTCCTAAAAAGGGCACAAGACAGGGAGCAACAAGCCTCCACAATTTTCCCGGGCCAGTCAATGAAAGCCAAAATCTTCAAATGTATGTTTCCAGAGAACATAAAACATTGTGATTAATAATATGACAGTCTGCTCAGAGGTGCCACAAGAGGAGGCTCTATTTTTAAGGAGAAGAAGACTCTTTGGAGCCAGGCTTTTAATGTGTGGGATGCGTAATGTCTGAGTAGGATTCTATATTACACAGAGGTCATAAAAGGGATGATATCATGGTAATGTCCGAGAAGATACAAAATCTACCTCTCATAAACATACAATACAACTACTTCTTTCCTCAGCTTCAGAACATTCCGACACCATCTCCAATTCCTTGATCAAAATCACAACAACACAAAACATGTACTTTGTGTTCCCAACAATCACTATGACTCACTTGTGCTTTCAGAAACATGAAGGTAATACTGCATTCACGTCATCAATTCCATTTTCAAAACCAGGTCCAAGTCATCTGTACACAGCAAATCTTTTGGTGTCCCTTTTAAAATGTCCTAAATGCTTCAGAACTGTATTTTATCAATGCAACCTCCCAATGGTGGTTAAATGGTCACTGCTCCTCAGAACATTACCCACGCAATAAGCCTGAGATTTTCCAATTTCCTATTTAATATGCAGATACGTCTATACTAAGTGTGGAGCATAATGAAGTGTAACAGGGAGAAATGCACTGTAAGTAAAAGTGTCCATGAAGGCTATTGGTATTGGACTGGGAAAACAAATCACTGGCCAAGGCAACCAATAAGAAGAAAGACCCACGGCATTACCTCAGTCTGCCTCTGAAAATGTGGTGTGAGAATATTTTTTTCTACTTATATATATGTATAGGAAAAATAAGAAGAAAAGGAAAAATCAGTCACCAGCTGGCAATACATATTTTCTTTCCATCTTTGATACACACATTTTTCAACAACAATGTCAATAAGTATAGTCACATTGACAATGAATCTGTCTATATAATTAATTCAATATAAAGCCAATTTCTCTAGTGATAAATCATCTCCAGCATTTGATGGACATTTGTTCAAGTCATAAAAGGGATGATATCCATAACAAACAAGACCAGACAAAGACTAAAGACAGCATCTCCCCTATGTCCCTGTTGTCTTCCTCCTCACGTCCCTGACCCATTAGGGACACTGAGCAGCCATTAACAGTATGAGGAACAGAGATCACCGGTTAGGAGCCTCTTCTGCTCACTTTTCTCCACCACTCGACAGAAGACCACTTTATTTCCACTTAGATCCCTGCATCACTCAGACATTTGTCTCAGAGCTGCACTGCAACTCCATCAAACCAATACATTACAGTCACAGACTCCTGGAGGGACACCTCTAACTACAGCATTATATTCAAATACACAGCAACATCCCAGGAGATGTGTTGATCAAAACTCCTTTTTCATTAAGGCTTTTTTCCCCAAAATCATTTTCCCTACACTGCAAAAAGTTAAAATGACTGGAATTAAGATTATTTTACTTTATTATTATTTTACTTCTTTTAATTTCTTTGCACGATGCACTTACTTTTAGAGTTGTATTTATCTATCTATTAACTACTATTTTATGTGTTTTTTATTTTACTTTATTCTATTGTGTGAATGTGTGCAACAGACTGCCCTCAATTTCCTTCGGGATCAATAAAGTATCTATCTATCTATCTATCTATTTAATGCTGATTTTTGAATAGGTTTGAACTGTCTTGAAATAAGATCGCCAATGGAAGTATTAAATGGCTTAAAATAAGATAGATTAACTTAACTTGTACACTTAAAATGAGACAAAAACACTTTAAATGTGACAAAAAAGGCACAAACAAGACAAAAGGTTGCATTTTTCCAGCATAAGTCAGGCTGAATGCTACAGAAATGCATCGTCTTCTGTAGAAATGCTATATTTGCTCTCCTCTGCAGCGTCTCAGTGGGAGCTGCTGCTGCTGATCGCGATAAGAAGCGTCATTATCAAGAGCTATCAAGTTAATGAGGCCCTAATTGGGAACACAGTGTGGTGAGCAGTTTAGAGCAGTCAAATAACACCTAAGAAAAATGTACCTTACTCCAAGATATGCCTTAACACAGGGAATCTATTTATTTCACCCAACCAGACAAAACAATGACTCTAAAAAATTACTCTAAGAAATACAATTACTCCAAAAAGTTATTCAAATCCTCTGTATATAATGCAGAATGAGAATGATAGTCTAAAATGTAATGTTTTTCCTTTGTCGAGTGCTTTTGGCGCGCAATAAAGAAGATTTGCATGTTTCGACGTTGGCCTCCAAACAGTCTCTGACAGACTCCCTATAGCGCCTTCCAAATGTTGTTTTTTTTCTTCCCTCCTTACTTAGCATAGCGTCTGTCTGGCAGCGTTGTAAACAAAAGGACAAAACGCTGATAAACAGATGAGGAATACATCGGAGCTGTTGGCAGGAAAAGCAAACTCAGGCTCATCATTCATCGCGCTGCAGGACGTCTGAGTAATGAATATTCACTTTTATCCCTTCTCTGAGGATGGGAGTACAGGCTGGCAGGTGCAGCAGCAAAAAAACATCTGGACTACCCCATACACTGCAATTTACATAATAAAAATATCACTTTTTATATGATTATATTATATTAAATGTATTAAATTTACAGGAAATTCCTATATCCTATTGTACATGTTTTAGTGGTACAGCTAACTGGAGGAAACCTAAGCAGAAACGTACTCCTCTAACCACTGTGCCACCCCAGTAACAAAACAATCAAAAGTTAACAGGCTTTATAATGCAGCAAATTTATTGTTTTAATTATGATTATAATGAATTAGTATCTTATCAGTTTAAAAGTAATTCAACTCGTCTAAACTTTGCAATGGGGTGTTGGATCTTTGAATTCTTGCAGTTATTATAGTATTTCTCAAAAAATAGTTTAAGAATTGTCTTGGGGGCTGGATTAAAACTCTGGAGGGCCGCATATGGCCCCCGTGCCGCATGTTTGACCCCCCTGCCTTAGTGTGTATTAAGACATCGATATGAGCTTTATTTTGATTTATGTCTGATGTCACAAAAGCCAAAAATAGAAGATTTTTGCTATTTTATTCCGAAACAGAGAAGCAGCACAGACTCTAAAAATCACTCTTTACCATTTTAAGATCTTTTTTTCCCCTCTATTCACGGATTACAGATGAGAAAGTCTTTTATAGCTGAATCCGTCCTATAGGCTGCTGACTGTGAGAAACGCCGATGGACAAATCAAAGTCTATTGCCGCGTGCTGAGTCGACGGGCTGCAGAATACTGTAGATATGTCAGGTGCATATTCAGTTTGGAGTGCACAAAACACAACTCCAGGGACACACAATGGATCTGGAGAGAGGAAGATACTGACACTAATCCCTTTTGGATAGAGAATGCACTGCTCAGAGCGAGAATGATAGATATTAAATAGGAGGACTGAGAAAATGCATGGGAAAACACAACGTACTATATACAGGACTGTCTCAATAAATTAGAATATTGTGATAAATTGCACCGCATTGATGCAGTAATCAGTGCAAAAGGATTCCCAACCAAGTACTGAGT
>JAADKR020108097.1:0-10286 GCA_011763505.2 Lythrypnus dalli | reverse complement strand
GCAGAGAGAGAGCGGAGGGGGAGAGAGAGCAGGAGGAGAGAGAGAGAGAGAGACAGAGAGAGAGAGAGAGAGAGAGAGAGAGAGAGAGAGAGAGCAAGAGGAGAAAGAGAGCAGGAGGAGGAGAGAGAGATAGGGCAGGAGGAGGAGAGAGAGAGAGCAGGAGGAGGAGTGAGAGAGCAGGAGGAGGAGAGAGAGAGAGAAGAAGGAGGAGGTCATGTTGAGTGTAGCTCATCAGCAGGATGAGCTGTCATACTGTCATACCTAGCACCTTGTCCGCTCCTGTGAATGTGATTGTCATTTTGTTCTTTTTCATCCACAACTTCGTTTCCTCTGAAAGTGATGTCCAGTCACTTTTATATGGCCATCCTCCTACATTTACAGTGTCCAGTGTGTCATCTTGCACATGGACCAATGTAAATTGGCTAATTGACTGCGAGGAACTCTTGTTGTAAATGTTACATGTTATATACTGAACAGAAATCAAAGCCGATGTCAGCTAAAGCCAGACCTGTGGCTTGACCATAAACACAAGATGCCGACACATAATGCAAGTTCTTGAATGAGGTAAATATAAACTGAACATCAGGATGGTCGTCTTTAACCAGGTCTTTCAACACTGTTTCGAAGCCTCTAAAATTTGACAAAATGTGAAGTCGTTTCCCTTCATTCAATAATTATTTGTCACTTGATTCTCATATTTTCTCTTTGAGCCAGGTCTTGGCAGCTCTCCACGGAGTCCTTTCTGCCTTTGTTCTCCTCTTGACTTCATGTTGGCAGAAAAACACATGTTTGTAGCTCAGAGCCGGCGTGTTTTGCACATCGCTTTGTCTTCACTGATTCAATTAAGGCTTCCCCTTGCCTGTACATATTTGCAGATAACATTTCAATGCCCCAAAATCCCAGTGCACACTACAGTATGTACAAGCCCCCCATGGGCAGCTGCATATCAAAGCTGAGCGGGATCATAGAGAGGGGGAGGAGAGGGAGAAGAAGGTAGAGAGGGAGAAACACCAGCAAGAAGGCAGCGAGTTCAGCCACTAACAACAGGAGAAGCTGAACTGAAACAAACAGCAAATACAATATGAAAATTACCGTTAATTTTGACAACATATTTCAATTTAATTTAAGTCTAAGTCTTTTCATAAATAAGCAGAAATGGGTAGAGTCACCAAAATACTTACTCAAGTAAGAGTGATGCCACTTTAGAACAATTTTACCAACGGAGTAAAGAAGTACCAAATTAATCAAGTAAAGAAGTAGCAAATTAATCAAGAAAGAGTAAAACAGTGCTTTGAGAAAATGTAAGGACAAGAAAGGACAAAGAGTGAATTTGATTTCATGTTACTTTCTTGACATGATTTTAATGTGAGTTTAGAATCAACAATGACCCCTAAGTATTCCTGAACCACTGTCAATGTATGCATATCCTGCAACAGCAACAAGTGGGACAGGTTCCTTTTTGTGTAAAATACACACAGTTTTAATTTGGAAGAAGACCTGAATTGTTTAGCCAGCTTTGAATAGACATCATTTTAACTGATAGTTCCTTTGCAACTAGGCTACTACGACTTGGTACTTTAGATAGATAACGTGTTAGCTGCATACATTTAGCAGGTTGCAGAAAGGCAGGCACCTGCAGATCATGAATAGACAAAGTGAATAAGAGGGACCCCAGGGTAGAACAGAGGCACTCCCATGCACTTATTAACTGATGAAGTGGTATTACTAGGCAGTAATTATAGAGGGTTTCATTGTGTCAAAGGCTTTCCTGAAGTCAAGATATACTGCCCCGACCAGGAGCATCACCATCATCATCTTTATTGTCATTGAACAACAGTGCATTTTTAAAACAAAACACATTTTCACGTTAACAATCAATACTACTAAAAATACAACTTTTTTATCATTTTTGAAATAATCTTTGTAAGTTAATTTCATTTCATTTTATTTTGCTTCGAACAAGTCATGCACCAAAACCAGCAGGCACTCTTGCTTCAGTCTTGGCACACATGAGTGGGTGGTACGGGACTGGACATTGATATAGAGGGGCTGGAGAAGGAATACACAACTGTCCAATCAAAGAGGAGCGCTTCTGATTGGTTATCAGCCGTGGGCCATTCAGTACCGGGCCACAGAAGAAGATTACAAAAAAAAAAAAAAAAACACTGACTCAGACCCGAACCATTACCAGACGCATGAGTCCAATCCGAACAGAACCTGCGCCCTTTATTGCAATTATTTTCAGCCCCTCCTTTTCTCCTTCCCATCATGCTGCAGCCTCATGCACTTTCATTGAGTAATTAGTCTTTCTACATTCTCACTGGACACCACAGGCTTTATGTATATGGTCCCGCACTGACGCTGGGATGAAAGAGCGCATGCTTCATAAACGTGATCCAGCAGCAGCAGTTTTCCATGGCTGCAATGCCCCCCCCCCAAATCTCGCCCCAAGGAAAACATAACTTATCTGGGTTGTTATATTTTATATTTTCCTAATACATGGCCAGTGGTGACTGCGCTGCACACACTGACTGCGCCAGGCGGAAGATCTCGTTGAAACAGATGAGGACAGAGAAGTCAGAGTGACTGAGATGTCAGCTCAAATATAAGCTTCATTGAATTTAATTATTATTTAGTCATGGGGTGGGTCTGAGTCTTACTTTGATATGTATTTATACACTTGTACCTTTTTACCCTGATTTACCCTACCCTGATTTATTTATTATTTCTCAACAAAATCAGGTGAATTAAACAGAACTACAAATATGAAGTGCACAATGTGGGTAGCTGAAAAAAACATCATACACTAAATACATTAAATTGTATATATATAATTATATATATATATATATATATATATGATTTTTAAAAAAGCCAAATTATTATTCACTTAATCGAAAAAGCTTAGTCTGTTGCGTCCCCCAACCATAGTTTTAATATTTCATTAATATTGCTGCTTACCAATGTTATGAGTGTTTCAATTGTATTTTATGGTCAATGTGATGAAAAAAAAAGGGAAATCAGCTGTGGATATTGCCCATCGGCTGACATAATAATAATAAAATAAAAATCACATCAGCCTTAGAAAAACCCTTATAGGCCGACCTCTAACTTGAACGCAGGAGGCTCGGGTTCGAACCCTTCCTGGGACAATGAGCAAAACCAACTCCCAGTGTGGGTCCTTAGGCAAGAGCCTTCGTGCTACTGCCTCCCGGCGCTGGGCTTCAGCTGCCCACTGCTCCTTACACAGTGCCCCAATGGCATCAAAGGATTGGTCAAATGCAGAGGGGAATTTCTCCATTGTGAGAATAAAATGAATAAAGTTATTAAAAAATAAAAAAGCTTTCGATGACACAATGAGAGAATGCACCAGCAGCTCTGCAGACAGGTTGTTTTTATTGTCCGTAAAATATCGAACTGCTGTTGAGCGTTCCCCCCAGGGCAGTGGGCTTGTTAGATCATGGGTGGTCCTCTGAGATGTGGGTCCCCAGAAGTTTGAAGGTTGGAACTATGTTGACATCCTCCCTTGACATTACCTACAGTCAATTACACACAAACCCTGTCCAGTTTGGAGCTGATGCTCTCCAATAGCACATTTTATTCAGTCTCTGTGGAATGATTCTTAAAAAAAGCCAAATAGCAAACATGTCTATAATAGAGTCTAGACTCTAGATGTTCAATACGTTGTTTATTTATGCCGAAATATGTTTCTTGAGAAAATTACCACTGTCCAGAATTGCCAACATCCAGAATAGAGAGGAGTTTGCTTTGTTGGGTGTCTTTTTATTATTGTCAAACCGTCAGGGGTGAATCTTCCAGTTTTAGCCCAAAGAAAAACAACGTTCTACAAATGGCAGCGTTGGACACACAGCTGGTAAACAAAAAGGTAAATTTACAACAGTCCTACTTAACTGTACTTAAGTGAGTTTTTTGAGGACCTGCACTTTACTCAAGTTGTGGGTTTGTTGAGGACTTCCTAAGTTTATTCCACAATATTTCAAAGAGAAATGTAATATTGTACTTTCTACTTTGAACACTACAAATACACATCCAATGCTCTTTCTCTGAGTGTTTTTGCGTGTCGTACGTGACGATGAGCGAGGTGTCAGAGTGGGCTGTAAGCGAACTCTTCATCACTCTTGGTGCACATTCTGCTGGAGATCATGTGATGATGTGCATATCAGCACTGTGATCCTGCACATGCTCAAAATAGCACCGCCAGCAAACCGTAAAGACTGAGATTGTTTGGCAAATGTCTTCAGCAGTATTTATTCGTGTGAGAATCCTATTAAAGTGAAAAATATGGGACGTTTTTGACCGAATCGGCTCTTTAATGTGAATTATTATTAATTATTCCAAACAAAAAATACCTAATCTTTATAATTACATGTTTACTTATTGCACTGGTTCCATGTTTTTTTCCCCCATAGATTTAAATGGAAAACTGTAAATTCAAGGGTGATTATCACAAAAAAACATTATTTCACACATTGTGGCAACTATATCTGCACTTAAGTAGCTCCTACAGACATAACACTTTCCAGTTTTGTGCATAATAATTTGAAGGATTTCAGAAGCATGTTTTAAATATTTACTTCCTAGCCTGATTTATTGTGCTTTGATTTCCAAAAAATATGGCAAATATTTTGCAATACTGTGCCTTATCTTTGCGATTATGTATTTTAAAGGGGAGATACTGTGCATATAGAGATATTAAAACATTATCCTGGTGAAGACTTTGCCTGGAACTCCCCCCACAGGCAGCAGTGGGAATGACTTATTATGTCTATTTGGCTTTATAGCTCGGTCAGCAGCTTCAGCACGGTCTCATAAATCACACTTTGAACAGATAAAATGTTGGATTGTAAACTTTAAAAATGTAGAGAGATAACGTTGATTTTACTGGATATGTCTCCTTTAAAATGTAGAGTACAGTTTTGTGCTACATCTATGGCCAAAAATACAATTTACGAATGCTTAACATGGAATGAAATATACTACAAAAGGTGTCTATTTGTTATTTTATTTAACACCAGAATTACTAATTTAGCTGTTTTCTTGATCGATAACATGCCAATGAACTGCTTGAAGTCAAGACATGGCAAGTGTTAAAGTATTAAACATAATTCCTGGTTTGCCCACATTTCTCCAAAGCCTTCACCTCTCTTCATCAGAGCTCTGGCTCCATTCTCACTCTCTTCTTTCTCACTCAGTCAAAGCACACAGGCTGCCAACAAATGACACTGCAGGCAAAACCCTTTTCAGGTTTTGGGCCAATATGGTCTCTTAAGATATAGACTTTTACCTACTGTGAACAAAAACACCTCGTCTTCACAATAGTATTTTAACCCTTGCACTGATTCAATGTGTCTCCTAGATTTAAATGGGAAATGGTCATTTCAAAGATTATTTTCTCAAAATACATTTTTCACACTTTGTGAAAAATGTATCTCAACTTTAATAGTTCCTAAAGTCTTCAAACTTTCCAGTCTTGTACTGAACAATATGTTGAAGATATGTTCAGGAGGATGTGTTATTATATTTAATGCCTAGGCTGATTTATTAAGTTTTGAATTTCAAAAAATATTTTTTACACATTTTTCCACTAATACATAGATTATTTTAAAACTAAACAAAATACCCACGATCTCCTCTGAAAAAGTCTTTGCAACTAATATATCTACAAAATAAACCCATAGATTTAAACCATCCATTGTTAAGATTTTGTTGCTGAAAATATAAATATACACCTTATTTTTGTATAAAAACCTAAAATGACAGATAACTTGCAATATATTTTTTCCTGATATTTATCTTAGTAATCAATAAAAGTTTCAAATTGATACCTCGACACTTATATTTTTTCCTTAATCACCTGCAGTGGCTCGCCTTAAAGAGCAACTCATCCCCAAATCAACTTTTTTTTGCTGATAAACTGTATAAACAGATATTTAATAGCCTTGTCTACATGTTCCAGTCATTAGTTCGTCATTTCAGTGCAGCGTTGTTTAAAAAAAAAAAGTTATTTTGTGCTTGAAACCGTCTGTGTACCTCCATCTACAGGTGAAAAACAGGTACTGCATTTGAATTTCCATTGGTCCTTCTGTTTGGCTCTGGTGTTTAATTTGACGTCAGCAGCCCGTCCACTGACAGAAATAAAAGAGGATCAGTCTCGTACCAGCCCTCAGAGGAATATTGACCACTGCTGGCACCTTTATGTCAATTTTCAGGTTTGCTATCAATTAGCATAGCATAGCACCCCCCCCCCCCCCCCATTAGCCCAGTGGTCCTCCAGGCAACGCCCCCATTGAAGCACAATTTTCAAATGTTTGTGGGGGCGGAGCCAGCGTCTGGCAGGGGGTGAGTTACTCTTTAAGCGCAATTGGAGTTTGTTATGAAGACTCCATATAATGCTTTCGGATTTTGATTCTATAATGCAGCGTGAATCTAAAAAAAAAAAACATGTTTGCGAGCACTGTGCTGCGTCCTGAGCTTTGAATGTTTTCCACACTGCCCTCTGGCTAAATAAAAAAGAGATAAAATCATATCACAGCCCACCGTTTTACTACAGCTCCACAGCTGAAATGAAACGTCTAACGTGAGCAGATCAGGAATATTCAGAGCATGTCTTTAGAGTGAAATGCCAGCTCCAGGTTATTTTTAATTTTTATTTTTTATGTCAGTGTGAGCCGTTTTAAAAAAGAGTCCATTGTGCTAAACTACTATCGATTTTGTTTATTTTTTTATTTATTTTTTATTGGTACGTAGAGCAAAACATCCATACAGCCCAGAAACGGGAGAAACACAAGAAGAGAAATACATAGAAACATGCATGGGAATAGGGGCTTAAAACAAATAGCAAAACGTAGAAGAGGATTTGTCACACAATTGAACATTAGAGGTTTGGGGATTTGTGCATGAGGTGTGTGTGGGTGTAAGTGTGCAAGAGATATCTTGAAACAAATATGTAAACAAATGAATTATAATAATAAAATAATAATCATACTTACAGAAATCCTATTTTTAAAATAATAATAAACATAGCTGCAAGTGGCAATGAGCGGCCCTCGTCGACCTCGTGTTCGATTCAGGCAAGTATATTTAGTCATATTTTAATCCTGGTTTAGACCTGATTTAGCCCTGATATTCATTAATATGCAAAATATCATAGTATTGTCGTACATTATCCTACTGTGCTGCAAAATACGGCGATACATCTCCAAGTCAATTTAACATCACAGCCCTAACAGTACTCATACCTAATGTGACCAAACTACTTCCTGAAAGTAAACTGTGTTGATCCGTCCTGTCCTCTTCCGTCTGCTTTTGCCATAGTTTGTCCAGATCGATGCCTTTCCTCCTGGACATTCACAAACCTTCCTGCGCTGGGACCTTTAGAGGGCAGGGAGAGCGCAGGAAGGAGCCCTAAACAACCAAGGTTTTAATCTTATTTCATAGTTGAAATATGAAATCCTTAAGTCTGTCTACAGTATGTGTCTGTGTAGTGACTGAGCAGCAGTGGTAGAAGAAGTACTCAATTTTGTAACTGAAGTAAAAGAACAGATACAGAGTAACAAATTAAAGTTAAAAGCAAAAGCATTAGATTAACATTCTACTGAAGTAAAAGTATAAAGGCTGGGTCTAAACTGGGACTAAACCTTGTCAAAACCAGACATAAATCAGGCATAAACTGGGTCTAAACAGGGTCTAAACCAAGTCTAAATTCAGGCTTAAACCAGGTCTAAACAGGGTCTTAACCAGGATAAAACCAGGTCTGAACCAGGTCTAAACTCGGACTAAACCTGGTCTAAACCGGGTCGAACCAAGTCTGAACCAGGTCTAAAACAGGACATAACTAAGTCTAAATCAGGCTTAAACCAGGTCTAAACTGGGACTAAACCTACTCAAAACCAGGTCTAAACAGGGTCTTAACCAGGACAAAACCAGGTCTGAACCAGGTCTAAACTAGGACTAAATCTGGTCTATATTGGGTTGAACCAGGTCTAAACCAGGTCTAAACCAGGTCTAAACCAGGTCTAAAACAGAACATAACCAAGTCTAAACCAGGCTTAAACCGGGTCTAAACTGGGACAAAACCTACTCAAAACCAGGTCTAAACCATGTCTTACCCAGTCCTGGTTAAGACATAAAACAGCACAATTCTTCATGAAAATACAGCCCAAAATCTGTGTGAAATATTTTTTCTTTCTACTTTTAAAGTGCATTTGAAAGCGGATACTTGTATTCTTTTACTTCAGTACATTGCATTCCTCGTTGCTGTCAAGATCCTGGCGAGATCCTAACCCTAAACTGCCAGAGTCTCAGTTCATCTGTAGCTCCAGGCTGACCTGTGTAGCTGTGAGTTGAAGTAGTATGTTTGTGGCAGGTGCACAGTAAGCACTAGTGACGACACTCTCAGAGCGGAGGCAGTATTTGTCCTACTTCAGCAGCTGCACCAGATACTGTATACACACACGTACTGTATCCTCTCAGTCCACCTCCAAAACTCACAATCATGTTCATTTTAAAGTATGTAATGGATGGAGCCAGGTTAAAAATGCACAATTTTATTTTGTTGGCATATTAGTTACAATGAGTATTTCAGAGGTATTCCGGGTCTTGTTTAGATTTTGAATCAGATAGTAAGTAAAATCTTGTTAACTCCAAGATCCGTAAGTTTGGAGCCTGTAAGTGCTACTGTAGTGCAGATGTTTTTCAAGAGTGCAAGGTAGGGGTTTCCAAAGTGCAGCCCAGAGGCCAAATGTGGTGGCCCTCATGATTTTTGTTCAATTGGTACACTTAATCAAATATAATTATTTTACTGCAGTCTTAGTCAGATATGATTAAAACCTCAAAATGTTACATATAATGATCAAATAGAGCTGGCACCATGCTTCCAAAACTAAATAAAGAAGTGGGGAATGGCTCAAACCTCTCTCCAATTAATGTTTGACAGCTTGGACCACCTGTCTGTGGCCCTCTATGTTGTACTTTAAAACCTTATTTGGAGAACATTTCAGCTCCTTTGTTTTGAAACATCTGCACATACAAAGGAAGCTCTGCCTTTCTCCATCTCTGGATATTCTCAGAAATCTCCAGAGGAATTTGAATTGTGGATTACATATTAATGTTGGGGATATGAAGTATGACATGTGGATACCAATCATGTCAACATATGTGAATGGGAAAGCATGGGAAAAGAGAAGATGCCGCTGCGGTCATATAAACCTCCTGGATTTCTTCGACTTGGTAATGACAAAAAGTCATAAAATACGCTTTGCATCTTAAAGAGTGAGTTTGACCTTTTTCTAGTCAGGCAATAAAGTTAAGATGTTAATAGCTGGGAATTTCAAGATTGAGCAATGTGCGAGAAAAACAAAAACAAAAACATTGTTTTCACCTGCAGTGTCTTGCCTTGAAACCTAAAACCTAAAACTAAAATTTAAATAAAATTTAAGTTATAATTCATCATTGGTTCTGTCCAAAGTGTATTTATCAGGCTTTGCTGAAGCTGCTATCCACTCTGTGAATCCAAACTGAAAAAAACTTTTAGTAAGTTAATGTAATGTAATTACTTAATGATTTCACTTGTCTTTCTCTGTTAATTTTATCTGCCTTCTCATAATTTTCTGTTTTTGTTTCTGTGTTTCTTTGAATTGCCTTGTGTATGAATTGTGCTCTACAAATAAACTTGCCTTGCCTAAGTTATTCCCATTGCCGTTTGCAGGGGGAGCCCCAGGCAAAGTCTGCATCAGTACTATGCCTGGATTTCATTGTTTCTATTTCATTCTTACATAGACATTGTTTCCAATTACAAAACTCAAAAAGTATCAATGCCAAGGCACCAAACAATTTTTTTGTCTATTTTTAGGTGTGACATTTTCCCCCCAAAATCCAAACAGATGCTGAGTTTAAAAACATGAAGCTGCTGTGCCCTGGCCATGAGTTTACGCAGCCTGACCCAGAAAAACAAGAGTGCAACATCAGCTGCACGTATGTCAGCCCTGCTCAGAGGCACCTGCTCATTTAGACTGTTCTGCATCACAGTGCATCCTGTCACTGTGTTTACACTAAACATCACAACAAAGCACTTCAGCGCCCGACACTGCTTTTTAATCGCCTACGACTAGATGAAGATTCATTTTTCTGACATTTCTATGGATTACTTTTAATGTTGAATGTACATAAAAGTTTGATTTTTAAAGGTTTCATTCCAAACAATTAAGGAAGAAGCCGGCGAGGCAGGTCTTCTCCTTCAACGCCACCTCCAGGATCCCGGAGGTGGC
>JAADKR020107993.1:0-10286 GCA_011763505.2 Lythrypnus dalli | reverse complement strand
CATCAAACCTGAATGAACTAGAGATGTTTTGTAAGGAAGAATGGTCCAAAACACCTTCAACCAGAATCCAGACTCTCGTTAGAAGGTATAAGAAACATTTAGAGGCTGTTATTTCTGCAAAAGGAGGATCTATTAAATATTGAGTTGTTTTTTTTGTTGTTGCTGCCTTTTCTTTTAACAATTCTTGCACACTTTCTCTAAATCTGATAAACTTTGTTTCACTTCTCAAATATCACTGTGTTTGTCTCCTATGTGATATATTTAACTGATTTTTTTTCTAAGAACCAATGATTTATAAAGAAAAATCATGAAAATTAACAAGGTTGACCAAACTTTCGCAACCCACTGTAGACTTTCATCTACCATGAAGAAAAAAACAAAACATAATCTTCACATTAACATGTTTAATTTTTGCACGGATGCAATGTGTCTAAAGATTTTAATGGGAAAGTGTCATTTCAAGGACTATTTTCCCAAAGTACATTTTTCTTACATTGTGGCAACAATATCTGCACTTTAGTAGCTCCTACAAGCTTCAAACTTCCTGGTCTTGAACTTTTTTTTTTCAGTAGGATTTTTTTATTGTTTACTTCCTAGCCTGATTCACTGGCAAAATGTGATTTTTTAATACAGCAAAACATAGCAAAACATACAAACAATACATAGCTTATCTTAAAAAGAAAAACAATGATGTCAAAAATCTCCTCTGAAAAAGTCATTGTAACTAATACATTTACAATATAAACCCAGACATGTAAATGGCTCAATCCATTGGTAGATTTTGTTGCAAAACATACCGGCAAATTTCGGCCTTTTTGGTGACTTAGAAAGTTGTGCCAATTAAATGAGCTTCATAGCATGGCCTCTGAACTTCTTGTGAGTGATTATAAGCGACTTCAGTTGGTGATTGTGAGTGACTTCAGCTGGCCCATTTAAATAAGGCTCACTGGATGCAAACACCCTCTAGTGCTACAGTGGAAAAGTCAAAGGAGCACAGCATAGATCTGAAACAACGACTTGAACAAATCATTAAAGTCACTTGGAGCAATTTCAAAGCAGCTGCAGGTGCCAAGAGCAACAGTGCAAACAATTGTTTGTAAGTATAACGTGCATGGCACTGTTTTGTCACTGCCACGATCAGGAAGAAAACCCAAGCTGTCACTTGCTGCTGAGAGAAAATTGGTCAGAAGGGTGAAGAGTCCACCGAGAACCACCAAAAAGCAGATCTGCCAAGAGTTAGAAGCTGGAACACAGCTGTTTTGCATCTCCATGGACTGAGAGGCTGCCGAGCAAAAAGGAAGCCCTTGCTCCTAAAGCGGCACCTTAAAGTTCGACTGAAGTTTGCTGCTGATCACATGGACAAAGATTAGACCTAGAAAGTTCTGTGGTCAGACGAAATAAAAATTGAGATGTTTGGCCACAACGCTTAACAATATGTCGGGAGGAGAAAAGGTGAGGCCTTTTACCCCAAGAACACCATGCCTATCGTCAAGCATGGTGGTGCTAGTATTATGTTGTGGGACTGTTTTGTGACCAATGGAACTGGTGCTTTACATAGAGTAAATGGGATAATGAAGAAGGATTACCTTCAAATTATTCAAGATAACCTAAAATCATCAGCGCGAAGGTTGGGTCTTGGGCGCAGCTGGGTGTTCCAACAGGACAATGACCCTAAACACACCTCAAAACTGGTAATGGGGCTACATCAGGCAAGAATTAGGGTTTTAAAATGGCCTTCCCAAAGTCCTGACTTAAACCCCATTGAGAACATGTGGACAATGCTGAGGCCAGGAAGCCATCAAGTTTAACTGAACTGCACCAATTATGTAAAGAGGAGTGGTCAAAGATTCAACCAGAAGCTTGCCAGAAGCTTGTGGATGGCTACCAAAAGCGCCTTGTTGAAATGAAAAAGGCCAAGGGACATGTAAACAAATATTAGCACTACTGTATGTATATTTCTGACCCAGCAGATTTTGTTACTTTTTCTGTTAACCCAAAATAAAGTCATACAAGAACCACACTTCTTGAATGTTGTCAGTAATCTACAGAAAAAGTTTCTCTACATTTGAAAAGTTCCCTATTCACCTGCAGCATCTTGCCTTAATGACGAGCTCATAGGAGATTTTACCAAAACCTTCTTGACACACTGAAGTGTCTTGATTCATAAGAAGGTTTTATTCAATTCCCATAATTGACCATTTACTTGATATGGAAATTATTCTGACATAAAAGATAGCGATTTGATTTCAGGAGTATTATTTCATCCATATTCCGACATGATCAGAAAACTCTTACAGGAACGACTCCTCTTTAATGACTTGGCCTCATTCGTACTCCCCCCTCAATCATTTGGCCACATTCTAATTTTGCTCTGAAAGATACAAACCTGTGATTGAAAACATTCACTGGCACAATCCATCTGCATCATCTTTAGATATGCACTTTCTTTGCAAAGTCGGGCTGTACAACAGATTTCACTTTTTGAAAGACCTGCTGCTGGGTTTCAGCATGTTGAAATGAGATGGAATCTCTGTAGCTCATTGTAGAAAGCAAAAGTACTATACCTAAAAGTAGTATATGAACATCAGCAACTGAACTAAGTACAAATAGTAATTGCAATACTGACAAGATTTAATGTGAGAATCAATGGTTGTTTGAATTAGCTATCCCAGTTAAATATATAATATAGCAGACAAACACGGTGGTATTTGACAAGTAAAATGATACTTATAGGATTTACAGAAACTGTGTAAAATTATTTCAGCATCAGGCAGATGCCTAAATTTGGACATCCAAACAAAAAATGACATACATATTTAGTAGATCCTCCTTTTGCAGAAATAACATCCTCTAATTATTTCCTGTAGCTTCCAATGAGAGTTTGGGTTCTAGTTGAGATATTTTGGACCCATCTTCTTTACAAAACATCTCCAGTTGATGGTTTCTGAGCATAGACAGTCCGCTTTATATCACACCACAAATTTTCAATAATATTCAGGTCTCGGGACTGAGATGGTCATTCCAGAACTTTGTACTTGTTCCAGCCTGGGCACAACTTCATCTTTGTCACAGATTATTGAAATTTGTTTTAAAACAATTGCTGATATTGACTGGAATCCATGACCCTCAACTTTAATAAGATTCCCAGACCCAGCAGTGGCCACACAGCCCCACAGCATGATGGAAACACAACCACATTTTACTGTTTGTAGCAAGTTTATCAACTTTAGGATACAACTCATAGGTTAAAACACACAGCCTTTTTTAAAATTATAAGTGTATATTAGGTCTTCTACCAGTCTACCTTCACACTCATATTTCTCAAAAGAAAACTGAATCCCACTTGTCTTGTTTTTAAGGTTAAATTCATTTGAACAAACATTTCAGTTATAGCGCACATTTTTCAAAACGTGAACACTATTGCAAACACTATTCCTGCACAGCTGTACTAATTTAACAGAACAGGTCAAAGCTGAAAGCACTGTTGCCAAGGAACATCAGAGCATAAAACCGCTGGGAGGCAGCATTGTCTTGAAAATCAGAGGAACAAGAGGTGGACGAGGAAGACATGACCATAGACAATCCAGACAACCCAGACCAGAGCTGGAACCAGAACTTGGACCAGCCCATTGACCTGGTCCAGAACTTGTCTGTGCACCTAATCCTGGCTTGCCACCCAGCCAAGACTTTAAAGAACTTACACTAACACTTATCCATGACTTGTACTTGTACTTACTTTACATTTAATATAGAAACACAGTGAGAGAACAATTTTGACAACAAAGTGCACTTGTGACACAAGTGTGCAGTGCTTTGCAAATTGTGGCCTATTTTGAGGAAATAGTGTGCAATATTTTGGGAAATATGTGCTATTTTTCAGGAACAGTGTTTTATATTTATATATAGAAAAGCGTCTTATATCCAGAGCTTCCCAAAGAGCGACACTTCAATGATTCAGGACCAGAGTAACATGATGATGATGATTGGACGCAGAAGTTAGGAAATCTGAACTTTTGACGCTCTGAATGCAGGCGTCATCCAAGCAGGGGCCTTCTCCAAAAGTGACATAGTGTCCTGCCAGGAGATGCGGGCGCCGATACAGGCCAGAAGAGCCAAGCCGGGAGAGCCGGGAGAGACGAAAGTAGTGCTGAAAGCGACCCTCCTCCGTGCGCCCCTCCTGCACAGACGAAACTCCGGCCCAGGTCCTGCCCGAGTCCGAGATGGAGCTTCCCTGTCCCCCGCTTCCCCTGTGCTTCCCTGCCCACTGCGCGCAGGCTGGGCACCTGTGGACCCAGGCAAGACCTGGGCCGGAGCTTCGGCTGTGCAGGAAGTGTGAACGGAGGAGGGTCGCTATCAGTGCTACTTTTGAAAGCTCTCTCACAGCTGCCGTGGGCCGCTGTGCAGGAGCTGTGGCACGTGTCTGGCTTTATTTATTAAATATAGCCAAGCCACTCGCTCACCTGGGTCTGTCATTGTACAAAGAGAGCGGAAACAACCAAACCCCGCCCTTTTTTTTCTCACTAGGTGCCAGGCACCTAGTGAGATAATTTGGCACAAAATAAGGACGCGTCCAATTTTTCCCGACGCGCGTCCGATTTCATAAAGGACCAGATTCCACCTGGACGCGTCCGGTGCTTTTAGAGTCGTGTTGTCTTAACCTAGCATAAGGCTCACTTTATTCATAGTTTGGCCGAGGGTGCAACTAACACTCTGGAGTGACTTAAACAGTTAAATGTGAAATTACTATCATATCATTGTATAATTTCATATGTTCGTTATTTCACACTGACAACCGGGAACATCCAGTCGGGATTCAGAAAGGCCAGAATAATTGAACTGCACCTGATGACAAGTCTGAGGAAAGAGAAGCGAAGGAAATGATGCTACTTTGGAGTTGTTTAGAAGTGACCCAGAGGATGATCTAGTGATCATTATGCTGTAGTTATCTTAACAACTACTAATATGTTACGTTAACATACCAGGCATGTACTCAGGCCGTTATCTATGCGTCATGTCGCTGAATGTGTCACATTAGCATACGCACACTTATTCAGCCTGTTGTTCTGTAATATGTAATTATTTTAAATTAATGTGTTACGTTTTCAGTAGTTTGCGGACAGATAAAATGTTTAGCATGTCTGGTTTAGGAGATGGCTCGGCGGTGGACAGTATGTTATCGTTCCTGGGCTCGAAAGACGGCGGTTTCATTCTTCCGCACATTTTGACACTTGGCGTCAAGGCCAAGCGCTGTGTCTCGCCTTGCACATTTGAAGAGTCGGGAAATGAGCGGTCTCTAATCTATAATTATTATAAAACTGAATGTGTTACATTAGCTGAAAAGTTGTACAGTAAGTACAACGTAAGTAAGTTAACTTTTCAGCCTGTTCTTTACTAATCTATTATTAATTTAAATTGAATGTGATACGGTGGCATATTGTAGACCTATTCAGCCAACTCTTCTCTAATCAATTATTATTTTACAAGTAAATATCTGTTCTTGGTCTTGGATTTTATATAATAATTTCCTCAAAAATGCAAATTGTTTATAATTTTTCTTCTTTATTATGCATTTTATTTGGTTGGTGCAACGTAAACGCTGCAGCAATTTGTAGTCTGGAAAATATAGTACTTTTTCCAAGTGGTCCCAACACTAGCAGTGGGAAGGGGTGGGAATTGATAACATTTTATTGATATCAATGCCATCAATCATTTTGACTATTGATTTGATTTTGATTGATTTCCTTATTGATGTCTGAATGGTTTGATATGGAAATTTTGTTTTTTTAAACATCTGAATATATTGTATAAATAATAATATTAAGCCTATTTAATGTAGTGTCAACCTCTACTAACTATTTTTCTTAGTTCAGCTGAACACTCATACATTTCTTTTTGAGTGTTAATGCTTCTGAAGTTACGATCTGTAGTACACTGTGATTGAATATTTTAACAACTAGAGCGCTCAGTCTGACATCCACTATAAACTGTTGTAACAGTGCAAAAGGAATGCCTCTCAACAAGTGTCTAAAATATACCGCAGATGAGGTGTTTCTGTTGAGCGGAAGGGCTAGCTGCCGCCTGGGCTTAATCAGACGAGCCGCAAAAAAACATGACCTTCAGTAGCTTTATGTCATGGTGAGGCGTTTCAGTATGCTCTATGTATTACCACCAGATTTTATGCATTACATGCCTAATTTTTAAATAAAAACAATGAAAGATACAATGAAAGAAAACGTGCAACTTCCCCCCTCCTATTTATGTCAATAATGTACAGTAAAAGTTTGAAATTGATATCTTTACATTTAAGTTGTTCCTCTATTCACCTGCAGTGACTCGCCTTAAATTATAAAAGTCAGTTTGTGCAGTTAACCACAAATTGGCTCAGTATGTATGTGCTGAGGTCTCTGGTCTATGTCTTGTGAAGGCACTGCTCACCTCTTTTGGGAGTGAGGGCAGTTAGGTCCAGGTGGCTGTGCTGCAAGTCATGGTGATGGTTTCCTGAAGGTGACAGAGAAAAACAATTAAAATATGGAATAATTTATCCTAAAATAGGGGACAGAGTTATGTAGACGTGAATATGGACAACAAAGTATTTCCAGCAGATATTAAAAGAGTTAAGGTTATATGTTACTACAAGAGCAGCTGAACTTGTAAAACTCAAAACGTAAATATGTCAGTGATCACAAATCTGCAACTATTGAAAACCGAGGACAATACAGATTGAAGCACTTTCTTCTGCAAAAGATGTAACCAACCCCATTTTCCACTGCTAATCATGTACTGCATGTACTGTTAATTTTTACTTAACAAACAAAGGCAAAGAAATCATCCCAAAAGGACACAGATATCTTTGATAGCCAGAGTTTCTGGTCAAACTGTAATTATCTGCATAGAACCAAACCTTCACAGTCGCTGAAAGTCACCGTGGCCACTGCTGTTGAAATGAAAACATTGAAGGAGCAGTCAAGCAAGAACAATGACACATAAGTGACTAATAACGCAAGGCGAGAACCAGGAGGGCTTGAAGCACACCACCTCAAAGCAAGACGGTCTATGACCATCGGTTTTTTGAACAGAAGGAAATCCTAGTTGTATCGTAGTTTTTACACGACACATCACCCAAAGTGCTTCACACAAGTTTCCTCTGAGGCCAACTTAATAAACCAGCAGCTTGGCTTTCCTGACCAAGGTCTTCAGACAGATTGCCCCGATGCACATCTTGAAGGCAGGGGTGGCACTGGGGGGTAGGGGGGTGTTTTGATAATCCCCCCGGATTATTAAAAAACCCCAACGATTTCAGCCACTTAATCACAGGAAAACTATCTCTGTCTACAAATAATCTTAGGGCATCACAGATTGTTTACATGTGAAAAAGAGTGTGTAGCACAGGTATAATTGTAACAAAAGGAGAGTGTAACATATAATTCTAACACAGTAAAACAATGGTAAAGTTGGGCTGAACTTGACTTAAAGGTCATTCACTCCAGTCGTTGATGTTTTAAAGTCTGACACTGCTTTTCTAAACATAAATCAGCTTATTGTGCAGCTGCATGTGCCTGGCTGAACCAAAATAATACAAGAACAGTCGCAAAGTCTGGACAAGGAAATTATACAAAACACATTTCTTTTAATTCATGTGTTTTTTTCCCTTCTTTCCTGTTTTGGAGTCCTGCAGGTCATCAGCCTGATAATCAAGTTCAGCTTAAACACAGTGATAATGTTTTTGGTCAAAGATGCTGCTCTCGGATTCAGAGGTGAGGGGAAGTGTCAGCTTTAACATTTGTGTTTTTGTCAGAGACGCGGCACTAGGATATGAGGTGTGAGGGGGAGTTGCGAGTGTAAAGCACCCACTCACTCACTAAAAAACAATTCTGTGGAAGCTCCTCTGTGCACAATGGAGAGAAGGAAAGCAAAATGCATCCTCCTCCACCTCACAGCAGTTCAATACCGGCTCTGGAGTCCGATGCTGGCTTTGCACCTCACTCTGTGGTGTTACGTGATCTGGGATGCAGGGATACATCTTCTAAACTCCTCCGAGGACAAATGTCTCACTATTTACAGTGGACCGGACTGCAGTTGCTGTGAGCTCACAAACCGAACGAGCATACTGAAGAAACAACCTGAAACACTTCCTTTACTCCATCCGCATCAGAGCTCATCCCCACAGCAAACCAGCAAGCTCTCTCTGAGAAGGCATTTCCATACGTCAACTTCCAATATCAGAAACTGATTCCATTTGATGTGAAGCGCACCCACAGAACGTCGCTCTCAGCAGAGCAGAGCAGAGAGGTACAACTGGACAATAAATGCAATACAATACAACACAGTACTACAGTAGGCCTGAATGTATTACAAACTACACTCCTTAAATCAGAGTCTGTGCTGAATTTAACCACTTCTAAATGTTTTCTTCAAGGCACAGTGCTAGTTCTGCAGTGTTTACAAGAAAGCAGGCTAAAATTGCTACCTCGCTGCTTATGGGTCTGGCGATTTCTAGCTTTTCATGTGTAGGGACTTAACGCACCTGTAAAACAAATAAAACAAATAAAAAATGCTTTGAGTAAGGATTAAACTATAAAAGAGCCGTTCATTATTAGAATTTAATGCACAATGCACAGTCAAGAACACCACAACGCACAGTGTAGTTACCCCAGAAAGTGTATTAAAAGCATACACAGCTCCTGGTTGTTTAATCCACTTATACCATAGTCCAACATACTTAAAGAACACTAACACCCAAATCAACTTTTTTGCTGATAAACTGTATAAATAGTTGCCTAATAGCCTTGTCTACATGTCCCAGTCATTATTTTGACATGTTTATTTATAGTGTTTTAAATTTTAACTGTGAAGATTTTCAAATGTTTGTGAGAGGCAGAGAAAGCCTCTTGCAGGGGGAAAGTTTGTCTTTAACATTTCTTGAATCACATTTGTTAATATTGAATTTCCTAGGCTACTTAATGTCCAATCCCTGCCAGTGTAACTTTAGTCTGTTTAAGACATGTTATCAGGCTGTGTTTGCAGGAAAAAGCCTTCACAGTTTTCGGGGCTTGGTTGACAGGTGCAGGTTGAGGGAAAGGTCGTGAGGCAAAGTCGATGTCACTATTCGATTGCCGCGAACAAGTGGCAGCTGTTATGATTTGGAGAATGTTTCCAGATGTCGAGTCTACATGGAAGAAGGGTTCCTCAAAAAAGGTTGGAGCTCTTCCACAAAGGAATCCTTCAAAGTCGCCATCCACAAATCGAGGTGCATGTTTGTTTCAACAATTATTCTGTCAGCTGTTTTTTTATTATTGTTATAACGTATTTGATACATATAAACAAACAAATGACTTATAATATGTAATACAAATTCTCAAATGTTAGGCAATACAATACAACAATACAAATATTTTTTTTTTCGATGAATGAAATGGGGAAAAAAAATACATATCTAAAACAATAACCAGATACATTAAAAAAAAAATCGAATCTCGCCCCACAGAAAGGGAACTACACGATCTTCAATTAATAATTAATAACGGGTATGCTATGCGATAAAAAAGTTTGTCCCAAAATTTCCTGCCAATTCTTTGTACCGAAGCATTTAATGTTGAACTAATTTCTTCAGAGCGCAATACGATTTGTGTTGTGATCAGTGGTGCGGCTCGACACGTGACCGCGCTGCACCAATAACGCGCTCGCTTGATGTCAACAACACAGTATAATGGCGGCGTCCGCGGTATCATCCTGCAGTTCTGACGACAATGAAAACACGAACAAAGTCTTCCAAAATCGAGAATAGGACAACATAGGCGGTGGTATATGCACATTAGCTCTGTGGGCATGAGACAATGTGAGATTTCACCATCACATGGTGGAATACTTACAGAAACCATATATAACGACGGCTCGTATTAACTGGTGAGTGTCGGAGAGTGGCTGAACTCTATAAACACTGTATTGATCTGGAGTTTGACGGAGACACCGTCTTCCATCCACGTGCTATCGATGAATTATCAATAAAAAAGCGATACCACAACAAGAAACTCTGTGCATAATATGCAAGAAATGGGAGAAATAACAGATATTACACATCAAAACAGGCAAACAACAAAGGGAACAGCTTTCAAAGGCAGAAACACTAACAGCAGGTAAGCCCAATGCTCTCTCCACATAATGCACATTTGAATGAGTGGAAGGCCAAAATCAGATATACAGTATGTCAGAAAACTCATTGATTTATCCTGTTGTTTCTTCAAGGCCAGTTGCAGAAAGCTGCTGAGTTGAAGGAAGACCATAGCCTT
>JAADKR020107806.1:0-10288 GCA_011763505.2 Lythrypnus dalli | reverse complement strand
AGCAGGACTCACCTCTCTGACCGTGTCCTGGTCTGAGCCTGGAGACTGTGGGGTGGACCTTCACTGACCTGCTCTGTGTTTTTTTGGCTACAGCATTGCAGACCTGTTACTTTATGCATCATTTTCGAGCGCTCTCGTATGCGCTGCTGTCCTCACTGGCTTCTCGGATCTACGTAACTCGCGCTCTTCAGCGGAGCCTTTTTTTTTCATTCCGCTGCTGCGCATTGGCGTGTGCGCCCTCTCTGTCCGTTCGTTTGTTTCTGCATTAATATTGCGGCCTCTTCTCTGAGTGACCACCGTGCTGTGATAGACTCCATCATCCTTCTCATTCTGCTCTCCACCAGTTCTCCCACAGAGTCTGCCCCCAATCATTACTGACACACACTTCCTGATCAGTTTGTCAAGCTTGTTTCTGTCACGGGCAGTAATGGAGTTACAACAAACACAGCGCTGGCTACAATTGATCGAAAGGGAGAACATCTCATTGCAAACATCACAAGTTTAAAGCTTCCTCAGAAAGAAGAGTCTGCTCTGTCTTTTCTTGTAGGCAGCGTTGGTATGCACCGACCAGTCCAGTTTATGGTCCAAGTGGACAACTAGACATTTGTTGGTCTGGACCATTTCAATGCACTCCCCCTCAATAACCACAGGTAGATGCTGTGTCTTGTACCTCCTAAAGTCCAAAATCATCTCATTGGTTTTAAATGTGTTCAGGAGGAGTCCATTGTTCCATTGTTGTCCCTGTTCCAGTCTGAGATGACCCTCCTGTACTCCCCTTCACCCCCTCCCCTCACACAGGCCACAGCAGTGTCACCTGAATACTTCTGTATGTGGCATGTGGTGATCCGTGTACAAAGTCAGATGTGTAGAGGGTAAATAGAAAAGGGGATAGTTCCCTGGGGCGCTCTGATGCTGGTACTTACAATCACCGATGCCGCACGTCCCAGTCTGACATACTGTGGCCTCTCTATGAGATAGTTGGTGATCCACTCAATAAAAGCAGGCTCCACACCTTGATTCTCAAATTTGCCTCTTAGAATCTGATTCTGGATAGTGTTAAATGCACTTGAGAAATCAAAAAACATCAATCTCACATATACCCCAGAGCAATGCAGAAATGAGAGGACCCGGTGAAGCATAAACAGGACAGCATCCTCCACCACCATGTTCTCTCGGTAGGCAAACTGTAAGGGGTCCTGTGATTGCTGCAGCTGTGGCCCAAGTAGTCTGAGAATTAGCCTCTCCAGGGTCTTCATGATCACAGACGTCAGGGCCACTGGTCTATAATCCTTGACCCCTGACGGCCGACTGATCTTAGGCACAGGCACAATGCAGAATGTCTTCCACTGGCTTGGCACTTGACCTGTTTGGAGGCTCCAGCTGAAGAGTGTGTGCAGAGGCGCAGCCAGCTCTGCAGCACAGTCCTTCAGAATCCTCGGTGGTACTCCATCAGATCCGGCTCACTTGCCAGGGCGCAGTTTTCTCAGCTTCGCCCTCACCTTCTCCACTGGGAAGTAATCAGCTGAAGCGGCAGCAGCAGAGGTGGGACAGCTGCTGGGTGGAGCCAAGCAGGAGGCCGGAGCAGCAGAGATGGGACAGCCGCTGAGTGGAGCAGAGCAGGAGGCAGCAGCAGCAGCTGAGTCAACCCTGCTGTAGAAGCAGTTGAACTTAGGCAAGACCCTTCATGCTGCTCCCTCCCGGGCGCTGGAGTCCAGCTACTTACTGGTCTTTACAGAGCCCCAGTGGCAAAAAGGATGGGTCAAATTTAGTCAAATTAAGTCAATAAAGTTAATAAAATTAAATGTAAAAAAAAACAGCAGAACAAGTCGATATCACTTCCTGTTCCCATGGATCAACAATAAAAACCATAAAGTTAACAGAGGTAGAATTTCCATAAATGTCCTTCCAGAACTTTAGACTTTTTTGTAGGACTGCACTGCAGTGGTTCTTAACCTTTACCGCATGGTGACAAGCCCTAACACAAAAGATAGTATTTTGGTAGATATTTTTGGTAAATAATTTGACTTTATGTATATCCCACATACAATTGTATTTTTAAGCATCGAATGAGGTCATAGAGCTGAAATCATGATCAAAACTCTTTAGCATATCATTTTGATCAGACTTGAATTCTGTTTATCAACTTTTTCAGTGTAAATATTAGGGGTGTAGTTTATTCCAACTTTATTCCTAATTAGACTGAAAAGCACATTTTATTCCATTTTTAAATATAACCTATATTATTATAGCCTATGTTTTAAAATGTATCACCGCGTTGCGTCGTAACATGGTGCATCGTTACACTCGAAATATATGTTACAAGGAAAAGTTTCGCAATCCACTGAATATAGTTCATCAATCCAGCTTTGGTCAAACCTACAAGTTGAGGACCCCAGCTCAATAGAACTAGTTGTTTGATAACGATTTCAGCTTTATGGGCTAATTTAATGCTTATTCAACAATCATTTGTAGAATAAATGCATTATGAATATCAACGAATGAAAAATAGGCTTTTATGGTATAAATCAACATTAAACGGCAAAACATTTTATATCTTGATGAGTTTGTTGTATATTAGCTTTATTTTGATGAGATAAGATAAGATGAGATAAGATAATATTTATTGATCTCACACAGGAGAAATTCACTGGTTACAGCAGCTCTTCAAAAAGGGGAAGAAGGGGGGTGCATACAGTAGGAAAGTGTGCAAAAAAATAAATAAAACGAAAGTAAAGTGCAAACAAGCGAGTAAACAACCATTTTCTTATCTACGTATTTACAGTTTGCAGTTGGATGGGGAGTGACAATGCTGGCAGGTTCATAACTTGTGGTTATTGCACATGAGTGACTACAGAGATGAATTGTACAGTCTGAAAGTCGTGGGAATAAAGGACCTGCGGTAGCGCTCCTTCTTGAACTACTGAGGGTGCCGCAGTCTCTGGCTGAAGGAGCTGCTCATGATGGATGTGAGCTTGGCTACCATCCTCCTCTTACCCACCTCCTCCAGAGTCCAGAGGACAGCCCAGGACAGAGCTGGCCCTCCTGACCAGCTTGTTCAGTCTCTGCCTGTCCCGTTTTGTGCTGCTCGGGGCCCAGTAGACGACAGCGTAGAGGATAGCTGAGGCTACCACAGAGTCATAGAAAGTCCTGAGAAGAGGCCTGCTCACTCCAAAGGACCTCAGTCTCTTCGGGAGGTGGAAGCGACTATGGCCCTGCTTGTACAGGGCGTCAATTTATTGTTGAGATGAACACCCAGGTACTTGAAACTGTCCACTGTCTCAATGTCTGCCCTCTGGATGGTCACTGGTGTGTGGGGTAGTGTCCTTCCTCTAAAGTCGATCACCATCTCCTTCGTCTTACTGGTGTTCAAGCACAGGAGGTTGTGCACACACCAGTCCACACGTCAACAAGTCCATGATGACTGACTGATGATCCAGCTCAGGGGTGGCCACTCCTGGTCCTCAAGAGCCACAGCAGGTTTTGTATGTTTCCGTCTTCCAACACACCAGTTTCAAATTATCAGGATTGCTCTCATGCTTCTGCAGAGGTTGATGATGGTGATCATTTAAATCAGGTGTGTTGGAAGAGGGAAACATACAAAACCTGCTGGATTGTGGCTCTTGAGGACCATCTGACACGCAGCCCACGATGGCTGAGTCGTCAGAGAACTTCTGGAGATGATAAGTGTCTGTGTCATAGGTGAAGTCTGCGGTGTAAATGGTGAAGAAGAAGGGCAACAGGACAGTCCCCTGGGGTGCCCCAGGGCTGCAGACTACCACCTCTGACTCACAGCACCGCAGCCACACATACAATGGCCGGTCAGTCCACTCCCACGACCTCCTGCGGTGTCTGTGGCGCAACAGTGACACCTGCAGGCAAACCTGGATAAGCACAATCTCACCTTCTGTGTGTGAGAAATGCCGTTTCGTGGAATGAATACTGTATTAAAAAAAAATCGAGGCCGCTGTATCGGCTGAAAAATGAAGCGCTATATGGCGAGGGATCACTGTATCATACAGGAGACAGACAGTGATATTTGAAATGTGAAACAAAGTTTATAGGATTTTCAGAAAGTGTGTAATAATTGTTTATACAAAAGTAGGCAGGTGTATAGATTTGGGCAACAACAACAACACAAAATCTCAATATTTAGTAGATCCTCCTTTTGCAGAATTAACAGCTTCTGAACCAGGGGTGTCAAACTAATTTGGTGCTGGGGCCAAAAATGTAAACATAGTGTTGGGCCGGGGCGCAACAGACTAAGCTTTTTTGATTAAGTGAGTAATAATTTGACTTGAATCATTTTTTACATCATAAATATATGTTGTAATTTAATGTATTTAGTGTATGATATTTTTGAAAATGCCGTTGGGCTAAATCACCTCCACATGTCGTAAGCTTCCAATTTTAGACCTAAAATGTAGTTCTACATAATTCAATTTACTAGTGAAGACAGCAGAATCCAATAACCATATTTTTCACCTGATTATGTTGAGAAAAAAAAGGGTATGAGTTCTGTCCAAAAACAAATTCGCACCCCATGACTAAATAATAATCAAAAATAATGATCAAAACAGGCTTTTCCTGAGGCTTGTATTTGAGCTGATGTCTCAGTCACTCTGCTCTTCTCTGTCCTCATCTGTTTGAACTGTATATCTTTGTTTTAGAAACAAACCTTTATTTTTGGTGAATATACTTCTAAATGTGCAGGTATAATAAAGTTGAAATGGAGAAATAATGTTTACCAGAAAAGATACAATTTCCAATGTGTTTTCTGAGCGTATAGCTGCAGTTCTGAACGTGCGGTTGTAGATCTGTAGCAGCTCCAGATGCAGGTGTATCGCAGCCAAATGGAAAAGCAGCAGCCTGGGGCCGCTTGAGATACACACCCCTGCAGATTCAGGACCGTAACGATTTACGCTGAGAATGTATTAACTAAATGTAAAAATCAGCCCGCGGGCCACTAAAATCTCTCTTGCGAGCCACATCTGGCCTGCGGGCCTTGTGTTTGATACCTGTGTTCGAAACGCTCCCTATAGCTTCTATTCAGAGTCTGGATTCTGGTTGACGGTATTTTGGACCATTCTTCTTTACTAAACATCATTACTTCATTCAAGTTTGATGGTTTCCATGCATGGACAGCTCTTGTTAAATCATACCACAGATTTTCAATAATATTCAGGTCTAGGGACTGAGATGCCCATTCTTGAATGTTGTACTTGTTCCTCTGCATGAATGCCTTAGTAGATTTTGAGCAGTGTTTAGGGTCGTTGTCTTGTTGAAAAATCCAGCCCCGGCGCAGCTTCAGCTTTGTCACTGATTCCTGGACATTGGTCTCCAGAATCTGCTGATATTGAGTTGAATCCATGCGTCCCTCAACTTTAACAAGATTCCCAGCAGCTGCACTGGCCACACAGCCCCACAGCAGGATGGAACCACCACCAAATTTTACTGTAGGCAGCAGGTGTTTTTCTTGGAATGCTGTGTTCTTTTTCCTCCATGCATGGCGCCCCTTGTTATGTCCAAATAACTCAATTTTAGTTTCATCAATCCACAGCACCATATTCAAAAATTAAGCCAGCTTCTCTAAATGTGCTTTAGCGTACCTCAAACGGCTTTGTTTGTGATGTGGGCGGAGAAAAGGCTTCCTCCGCATCACTCTTGCGTATAGCATCTCCTTGTGTAAAGTGTGCCGAATAGTCGAACGATGCACAATGATTCCATCTGCAGGAAGATCATGCTGTAGGTCTTTGGTGCTGGTCTGTGGGGTTGACTTTGACTGTTCTCACCATTCTTTGCTTCTGTTTATCCCAGATTTTCTGCCACTTCGAGCCTTAACTTAAACTGTGCCTGTGGTCTTCCATTTCCTCAGTATGTTCCTAACTGTCGAAACAGACAACTGAAATTTCTGAGACAGCTTTTGGTATCCTTCCCCTGATCCATGACGGTGAACAATCCTTGTTTTCAGGTCATTTGACAGTTCTTTTGAGACTCCTATGTGGCTACTCTTCAGAGAAGATTCACAGAGGAGGGAAACTTACAATAGCCCTGCTTAAATACTCTTTCATAATTGGGTTCACCTCAAGGGTCACTGAGCTCGCCAAACCAATTTTGAGTTAACAATAATTAGCTCTAAAGGTTTTGAAATCAGTAAAATGTCCTATATATTATGATGAATGATTTGGTTCTTATTTTATTTTGGGTTAACAGAAAAAGTGACCAAATCTGCTGGGTCAAAAATATACATACAGCAACCCGATTGTGTAGACTCTCAGTCGTCCAGGTAGTGGTCATAGTAGAAAAAACTTGAATCTTCAACTGTCTTCAACTTCACCCTGTCCAGTTGAAGATTCAAGTTTTTTTCTACTATACATACAGCAACATGAAATAGCAGTTTTGGTGACTTAGAAAGTTATGCCAATTAAATGAGCTTCATAGCATGGCCTCTTGACTTCTTGTGAGTTATTATAAGTGACTTCAGCTGGTGATTGTGAGTGACTGCAGCTGGCCCATTTAAATAAGGCTCATTGGATGCAAACACCCTCAAATGTTACAAAAAAAGTGAAAATCAAAGGAGCTCAGCATAGAGCTGAAAAAGCAAATTATTGACTTGAACAAATCAGGAAAGTCACTTGGAGCAATTTCAATGCAGCTGCAGGTGCCAAGAGCAACAGTGCAAACAATTGTTTGTAAGGATAAAGTGAATGGCACCATTTTTTCACTGCAACTGCAAGAAAAAGGCAAGCTATCACCTGCTGCTGAGAGAAAATTGGTCAGAAGAGAACCAAGAACCCCCAAAAAGCAGATCTGCCAAGAATTAAAAGCTTCTGGAACACAGGTGTCAGTGTCCACTGTCAAGCGTGTTTTGCATCTGCCTGGACTGAGAGGCTGCCGATTTAGAAGGAAGCCCTTGCTCCTAAAGCAGCACCTTAAAGCTCAACTGAAGTTTGCTGTTGATCACATGGACGAAGATAAGACCTTCTGGTGGAAAGTTCTGTGGTCCGGCCAAACAAAAATAGAGCTGTTTGGCCACAACGCTCAGCAATATGTCTGAAGGAGAAAAGGTGAGGCCTTCAACCCCAAGAACACCATGCCTACCGTCAAGCACGGGGGTGGTGGTAGTATTATGTTGTGCGGCTGTTTTGCTGCCTATGGAACTGGTGCTTTACATAGAGCAAATGGGATAATGAAGAATCAGAATCCTTTTATTGTCATTGTACACATGTACAACAATTTAGTTCACAGACACATACCTGAAGCAATACACACATTATGACCACAATTATTACATTTTAACAGTAATAATGATACACTTCATGAGATAGTACTAGTACATCGACATTTGTTGTAAAATGCACAATAAAATTTAGAGTCCGTTGAATCCGAATGCATGAAGACGTGGGGGGCTATCGAACAGCGCTTCCCTGTTAGCATTAGTCAAGGAGCCAATAGCATGAGTCCAGGAGCCGTTAGCTTCAGTCCAGGAGCCGTTAGCATTAGTCCAGGAGCCGTTTGCATGAGTCCAGGAGCCATTAGCATTAGTCCAGGAGCCGTTAGCATGAGTCCAGGAGCCGTTAGCATTGGTCCAGGAGCCGTTAGCATTATTTCAGGAGCCATTAGCATTAGTCCAGGAGCCGTTAGCATGAGTCCATGAGCCGTTAGTATTGGTCCAGGAGCCGTTAGCATTGGTCCAGGAGCCGTTAGCATTGGTCCAGGAGCTGTTAGCATTGGTCCAGGAGCCGCCAGCATGAGTCTAGGAGCCGTTTTCATTATTCCAGGAGCCGTTAGCATTTGTCCAGGAGCCACCAGCATGAGTCCAGGAGCGGTTAGCATGAGTCCAGGAGCCGTTAGCATTAGCCCAGGCTAACTGACAGTCAGCCAACTAACAGTCAGCCAAATGAAGGAGGATTACTTTCAAATTCTTCAAGATAACCTAAAATCATCAGCCCGAAGGTTGGATCTTGGGCGCAATTGGGTGTTCCAACAGGACAATGACCCCAAAAACACCTCAAAACTTGTAATGGAATGGCTACATCAGGCGAGAATTAGGGTTTTAGAATGGCCTTCCCAAAGTCCTGACTTAAACCCCATTGAGTACATGTGGACAATGCTGAAGAAACAAGTCCATGCCAGGAAGCTATCAAGTTTAACTGAACTGCACCAATTCTGGTCAAAGTGGTCAAAGATTCAACCAGAAGCTTGACAGAAGTGTGTGGAGTAGTGTCCTTCCTCTAAAGTCGATCACCATCTCCTTCGTCTTACTGGTGTTCAAGCACAGGAGGTTGTGCACACACCAGTCCACAAAGTCCATGATGACTGACTGATACTCCAGCTCAGGGGTGGCCACTCCTGGTCCTCAAGAGCCACAATCCAGCAGGTTTTGTATGTTTCCGTCTTCCAACACACCAGTTTCAAATGATCAGGATTGCTCTCATGCTTCTGCAGAGGTTGATGATGGTGATCATCTAAATCAGGTGTGTTGGAAGAGGGAAACATACAAAACCTGCTGGATTGTGGCTCTTGAGGACCAGGAGTTGCCACCCCTGCTCTAGCTTGTTCCCATCTGACACGCAGCCCACGATGGCTGAGTCGTCAGAGAACTTCTGGAGATGACAAGTGCCTGTGTCATAGGTGAAGTCTGCGGTGTAAATGGTGATGAAGAAGGGCGACATGGCTACCAAAAACGCCTTATTGAAGTGAAAAAGGTCAAGGGACATGTAACCAAATATTAGCACTACTGTATATTTTTGAACCAGCAGATTGTGTCACTTTTTCCGTTAACCCCAAAAAAGTCATAAAAGAACCACACTTCTTGAATGTTTTTTGTGACAAAAATTTGTTCCAATCACTGACAGCGAAAAATCAAAACTTGTAGAATGGGAAACTCAAGAGAGCCACAACATTATGTTCTTTACAAGTGTATGTAAACTTTTGGCCACAACTGTATATATTAAAAGGTTCCATAGTGTATCTTTAATCTCAGTGAATATGGGCATGCTGTCCATGGACTAGTTTTAGATCAGGGGTCACCAACTTTTTTTGAATCGAGGGCTACCGCAAGAGCATTAAGTTGTTTGAGAGCTACCAGTTAAAGAAAATATCACAGCATGTTTGTAGGATGTTATCCATAACATATCACAAATGTATGACTTTAAACAAATACAGGATTTCAAGAACAGAAATGATTGTATTTTGAAGAATCCAATACAAGAACATTAACTTTTTTTATATATTAGAAAAAATCTCACGGGCTACTGGCCATGTCCCAAAGGGCTCACGTTGGTGACCCTTGATGTAGATTGTCGTGCAAAATACCGCAGCTAGTAGCTGCCTTTGCCGAGGATATTTGGGGTAGAACGGTCTAGTGTTAAATGTTTTTTCATTTCAGTTTAGTCTTGAACCTTCCTTCATCTGTAACATTTTCTCATTTGCAAAAAGGACCATTGACTTTTTTGCTCACAGCAGCCACTTTTAAGAAAAGTAGTAGTCTTGTTGTATCGGTTGGTATCAGATATTGGTATGTGCTCAAGTCCCAAGTTTTGGTATCGGAAGTAAAAGTAAATAAAGCCTCTGGCTATGAATGTGTGGTCCTGACTCAGTTGCGCTCCATGCTGTAGCTGTGTGCCATTGGAGTGTGTGTGTACGTGTGTGTCACTACCTGCATGAATCACAATCAAGGGGCCAAGCTGGTGCTGCTGCTCTCACGCGATCTTTCCGTGAGGGAGGACGGAGGAGGGCGGAGCGCGTAACCCGATCCTGGCATGTTTTCTCTCCGCCTTCTCGCCCTGCCAAAACATTCTCCCTTTCCCGTGCACTATCCCTCTGTCTGCTCCGTCTTCTCTCTTTTTTTCTTTTTTATCTGGAGCTTGTGTTTTGCCCTCCCTCTTCGACTCAAATTAACATTGCTCGGTCTCACGCGAACTTGTGTAAGGGCTGAGAGTCACTTGGTTTTGGGGGAAAAGCGGATCGCTTGGTTTCTTTCAAGGAGGAGGAGGAGGTTTTTCTTTCTTTTTGGGAAATGGTGTTGAAGTCAGTGCAGTAGGCCAAAAGGGAGTCTGAGTAAGAGTCTGTAGGAAACAAAAACAGCCCTTGGTCATAATTTCTTCCAGACTGACAGCATTACGCCTGCATAAAATGAAATATGAAACAAAATGCCCCTGCGCATATTATGAATCTTTCAAAATAAGAAAGTTTCGCAACCCACTGTGTATATATACAGGACTGTCTCAAAAAATTAGAATATTGTGATAAATTGCACTGCATTGATGCAGTAATCAGTGTAAAAGGA
>JAADKR020107624.1:0-10293 GCA_011763505.2 Lythrypnus dalli | reverse complement strand
TTATTGGATAATGCAGTTACTGAGTTTCTGGCTAACAGAAGGGAATGTGCTTTAAATTGCGAGGGAACAAAAAAAAAAATCAGGAAAATGACCTGCACTGTCCCTGGGATTTCCATTTATTCCATACCAGATCTAGTTATCAGACAAACGATCATTAATAATTTCATTTTGGAGATTATGTTGTCAAGGACTGTCCAAAGTTGTTGCTTTTTTTCCATATGGCACTATTACATACATAGCGTATTTTAAAACTCAGCAAGATATCTACAATCCCCTGTATATCTACAAAATGAAAACATGCATTTAAACCTGGCTCAATCCAATTTCATTGCTGATAATATTGGCAATTGGGCATTTGGGCATTTGGGCATTATTTATGCTTAAAAGTCCTTATTTTTATATAACAACATAAAATAGCAGAAAACTTGCAATACACTTTCTTCTTATATTTATGTCAGTAATCTTGAGCTAAAGTTTGAAATTGATAGCTCTACTTTTTTTCCCTATTCACCTGCAGTGTCTTGCCTTAAATGTCAGATACAGTACAACATTGAGCTCAACCCAGTTAAAAATGTCAACACTGGAAGTCACAATGCTGAATATGAAAGGACAAGAGTAAGACACAATGTAAAAGTCCACACAAAGCACCAAAACTAGCCCCAGACACAGGAGAACATACAAACATCTGAAAGATCCCTCTTTGCCTCTGTTACCTCTGTGGCTTTGTCGGCCTGGTCCCTGAGGCAGATGAAGGCCTGCAGCTCTCTGTCAGAGGACCAGCGCTTGGAGTCTCCACTGTGTGTCTTGTGCCTGGACCACACCTCCACCGAGCTCCTGGGGCCCCTCTGCTTCTGCTGCTGCTGCTGGGGCTTGTTCCAGGGGTTCTTCCTGGACGCCCGCGGCCCAAAGATGCTCTCCTCCTCTGGGTCACTGTTGCTGGACTCGCTGGACTGCAGCTCCGGAGGACGTGGGGCAGTGGAGCTCTGCGTTCTGCTGTTTCAACATTAAATAAATGAGAGAGTGAGGTCTCACGCCAAACATCAAATATTATGAGACATGGCTAATATGTTTATGAGATTAAATTATCTCCAAAATGCATGGAGTTACATCTGAGACACATCTATAACATAAACAAATAGACTGAAATGAACTCTGATAAATGGCCAAAAAAATAAAAAACAGTAAGCTTATGAACTTACTTAAATACTTGATTGAATTTGAGAAAAGTAAAACACACAATAAGATGAAACGTAATATAAAGTTGAGGGTTTTTTTCTTTGATTTGTAATCTATGAGCTATGTATCACCCAAAATAAACACTACATTTTTGTGAAAATACACTGAACTACAAGATCTACAAATTCCACATAATGAGAAAACATCTTGTCCCTTAGTAGAGCTTTATGGTCTCCAGTGCCTCTGTGTTTACATTACCCTTGTTGTTTCTCAATGTTTTGATCATAAACATATTTTCTAAGTATATAACCTCCTTTACAATCCTTCCCTAGGCATTTTCCCCACAGTTTTATGCTCACAAATTCAAAGCATTTACCGTAAAATGGCGCTCTTCTCCTCTGGGCTGTGCTTCAGATAGAACTGCTGGCAGCACATTGTGAACAACGCTCCCATCTTCTTGGTCCATAAGTCTTAAAATCCAGAAATGCAGATTATATGTACCTTTCTCTTTCTAAAGGTCATCGTCTCTACTATACACGGATGAGGTCTGTGACTGTCCCCTGTTTGTGGACACATGTCCGTCACTCAATTGCATTAAGCACGTGAGACGCTCAGGACACTGTGGGAATGAATGGAGCTGATTCAGAGACTTGTGGAGGGACAGACTGGACGAGAGGACGAGCTGGAGCTAATGGTTCTAGGACTGAATGTAAACAGGCAGAGCAGAGGAGAGTACACAAAATATGTATAATTCTGGGTACAATATCTGAATATGGATGAAGCCTGGTTTACATTTATAGGTATATTGTGTTGAGATATTAGTTACAAAGACCTTTTCAGAGGAGATTTTGGATGTTTAAAATAAGCTATTTATTAGTGTAAATGGGTGAAAACAAAACTCAATGAATCAGGCAAGGAATTAGAAGAGGGGAAAAAATAACTGAAAAATATTGTAAAGTAAAAGGCAAATTTGGAGTATGTAGGTGCTACTTATGAAGATATTGTCACCAAAATGTGAGAAAAAGGAATTTTGAGAAAAGGCCATTGAAACCACTAGTTTCCATATATATCTATGGAGAAACTTTGAATCAGTGCAATAATTAAAAGCATTATTGTAAAGATTAGATATTTTTGGTAGATGAAGTAGGTGAAAATGTTAAAAAATAGCCCAAAATCTGAATGCTAAATGAAGTACAATAAAAAACTTTATCTGCAGTGTCTCATTTCATTGACTAAAATATTTTATCATATAGATAAAAAATCTAAAAAATAGTTTATAAGCCTATATAAAATTCATAACATTTGGCATCAATAAACGGTTTCCAAGACTGCTCAACATTTCCCACTTTCATTATATAGCCTCATAAACGTTAATAATTCACCTTCAATACAGTATCATTGTTTGCGTACTGGACCTGCACTGAGCACAGGATAAGCTTGTTCCCATGATATTGTGAGAAATGGAGGCTCAAACAATGCGGATTTTGTTTTTCTTCATAACCACTTGCCAATGGTGAGTTTTGAAAAGTATTGTTTGGATATATTGTAATCTTTTCCACTGTTTTCTGCTGCTCTGGTAACTTTATTTTTATTGCTTGTGCAGTGTTGTTAAAGGACTGGAGCTGAATTATGACTACACAAAGTACCACCCAATGGACGAGGTAAGAAATAAACAATCTTGTATATTATGTGCAAATTTGTATATTTTTTAATGTTGTTCTATACTATAACATAGATTTATGAATGGATGAATCGCGTGGAAGAGCTGAATCCAGAGCTGATCTCCTCTACAGTTTATGGACAGACTTTTGAAGGAAGAAATATTACACTTTTGAAGGTATGGCACAAGCACAATGAATTACATATGGTTTCTCTCACTTCTCCTGAAATGATGCTTGTATTTAGTAACACTGTTGTTGTTTGGTTGTTTTTTGTAATGTTGTAAATAATTTAATTTTGTGTGTCCAAGTGAAAGCCAAAACAAAGACAGCAGACTTTAAACATAATGTGGTTGGGCATAAGAAATCTATAGGAGTTAAGATTTCATTTTTTCTATCAAAGTTGAACTATAATGTAATGGGCTTATTTTATAGTATTTATAGTGTTTTCTTTAGGAATTTTCTGGAGAATGGGAGGTCCGGTTCATGAAGTTTTCTTAAGTAGACAGATAATATTATATAATGTAATACTCTAAACTGCAAACTTTTTGTGTGGAAGCATCCTGACTGAATTTGTTCTTTGAGGAGAACATTTTTAGCTAGGGACAAGTTTTGTTTAATAAAAAGTCTATGTAAGGATGCCATAAAAACAATTTTGTGTGTGAGAAGGTGCCCTGAATGAGGCTCAATATTTATAGAAGGTGTTTTTAGTGATTTATAAATTACACTTAAGTCAGCCTAATAGTCGACTAAATTCATTTTCAGCTGGGACTAAAGACGGTGGAGCAGAAGGAGAAGCCGGTGATCTGGATGGACTGTGGGATCCACGCCCGAGAGTGGATTGCTCCTGCCTTCTGCCAGTGGTTCATCAAAGAGGTCTGCTCATGTGCAATATTCACACTTTTACTCAATATTATTCAAGTTTATTAAATACCTCTCTGTTCAGATGATGCAGTACAACACTAGCTCACACCTGAAGACGATGCTGCAGAACCTGGACTTCTATGTAACTCCAGTCATCAATGTGGACGGATACATGCACAGCTGGAAGGACAACACTGTGAGTCATGTGTACTTTGTGTACTCATATATTTAGTACTTTTATTGTAGTTTTCAAGTTAAATAAATAGAGTTGTTACAGACCCGTAGATGGAGGAAATCTCGATCAACTCCTCCTCCAGGAAGCAGCTGCTATGGAGTCGACCTCAACAGAAACTTCAATGCCAACTGGGGAAGTCCGTCTCCAGATCTCAAATATACAAACATTTTAGACCACTCTTAATAATGTCTATTTCATTACATAGGTTGCTGATGCTAAAATAATGGGGGGGAAAGCACACACACACTTCTCTCATGCATTATCCACAATACAGAAAGCCTCACAGCCTTAAAATAATATTAATTTTGACATTTTCAGTATCAGACATCACCATATACTGTAGCATAACATACTGTAGAGATAAATAGAAATATGAAACATTGTCATTGATCAGATAATCCATATATTAAAATGATCAAGTCTTTTGAATGGATCTAAAACACTTGACTCACTGTAAAGAGCCACAAATCCCATCATATTTGCCATCATAATCTCCATCATATTATACCAAACAGAAGTTTAGAAGAAAATGTAAGGTATGTTCAGCATTTTTGTGCATTAACAAGTTGATCTTTATATGTGTAATAAATAATATTTCTCATATTTATCTTTGAGGCTACAGGCTCTTTGCTGGAGGGCCATACATTGCCCTCAGGCCTCATGTATACAATATAAAATATACAAATATATAACATAAAGACAATCACTTTCACAAAACACAGTATATGACTATTGTGTATGAAAAATGAGATCAAAGAAGTCATAAAAATGTTACAAGTATAGCAGGATATCAGCCGTCAAATAAAGTCTTCTACCATTTCAGGCAGTGTAGTTAAATTTCATGAAAAATTACATGATCAAGTCTAAAGTCCATACAATCAGCTTTTCTTTTGTAAGTTTTGCTGCTAATATTCCTTTCTTCATCTCCAGCTGTGGGTGTGTCCTTCGATAGTTGCTCAGACACGTACTGTGGGACAGGTCCAGGTTCTGAACCTGAGGCCAAGGCTGTCATGGACTTTATAGGTAACTACAAAAACAATACCTCAGTCCTATTCTGTGTACTTCTGTGTACTTCCTTACATTTGTTTTTTTGCAGAGAAAATGGAGAAGAAAGTCCTGTGCTTCCTGACCATTCACTCTGCTGGTCAACTCATCTTACTGCCCTACGGCCACCCCCAGATCAAAGCTCCCAACTACGAAGAACTGGTCAGTACTTTATTTAACTCCATGTGTAAAAGTACATATACTACTGCTTAAGTACTACATCAATACAAGTCAAATTATTACTACTTACTACTAATTATTACTACTACTACTTTACTTAAAGACACATAATGGAATTTTTAGGTGAAAAAAAAATGTTTTAGAGCATGTTTGACCTTTCAGTGACTCAGGGGCTATGGGTGGTTAGTATGGCACCTTTACTTTCCATCACAATGGTCTGTATGATTTTATTTCTAAGGTTTCTTGTTAATTTTCTATAGACAGGGTACGTCACCTGCTCCTTTTCATTGAAGCTGCATTGCTTTAGAAATATTGCTGCATATATCATTTTATGCCACCATTTGAATTAAATAAATACAGGATGAAGTATAGGATTGTAATATTTTACTTATACAAGTCTTTATATCAAAAATAAATCTGTGTATGCTTTTATAACACAGGATTTGGCATTGGCAGAGTGGTTAGCCTTGGATTGCATGATATAAAGATTGTATTTGTTTGTGATTGCGTTTGCAGGTGTCTGTTGGTGAAGCAGCAGCAGCAGAAATGAAGAAGCTCCACGGCATGGACTACACTGTGGGGACTTCTCCTCAGATCCTGTGTACGGCCCTCCACTCTTTCATCTATATATAAATTCTTCTTTATCAGGTCCCTTTCATAGTACACATCATTATGAAGCAGGATTCCACTGGTTTAAGTATTCATGATAAAGAGGACCATCAAAAACCATAACAATTATGATCATTGGGGACTTTTTGATAATACATGTGACGTACGTTTGAGTCTTAACCCACCAATTGAAAAAAAACTGTACAGAATAATGTAAATATGTTATGAAATCCTTTGCCTCATTTATAAACCACTTTTTTATCTTCAGATGCAAACTCTGGCTCGAGCAGAGACTGGGCTCGTCTGAGTGGGATCCCTTTCTCCTATACCTTTGAGCTGAGAGACAAAGGTACAGTATTTCTTGATTTAACAGAATCTAAAGGTCCTTAATGGCACAACAATTAAACAGAGAGAGAGACAAAACTTGTCCACATCAAGGCCTGTTTTTAATTTTGTGCTTGACATTTCAGTCTCTACATTATATATAACTTGCCCTTATTGCTTTCCAGGCGAGTTCAGCCACCTTCTCCCTGAAGACCAGATAGAACCGGCCTGTGAGGAGGCCCAGGCTGGAGCCCTGTCCATCATCTCCTACGTCCACAATAAACACTTTAATATCACTGTCCCGAGCTCAGCGGGGACGCCCTTCACAGTGACCGGGACAGTCCTGACTGTCCTCAGCTCTGTCTTCTGTGTCTCCATCACCGCTGGACTCCTGAGCGGCTGAAGGCGCAGTACCGGCCTCGGACAGCAGGGGGCAGTGCTGCACCGAGGTTTATTCAATCACATTACAAACCCAAACATCCAGCTTTTCAAACCTATTCGGGCTCAGTTGTGTGCTATGATTCTTTTAAATCTGTTTTCACTGTGTAGAGGAGAGCCAAAAGTAAATATCTGATGTTTTAAAACCTTGCACTACAAAAAGTAATCTAAAAGTAGGTAAAATGTATTTGATAAAGGTGTGATTGTCTTAGATTTGAGCTGATTGAGTCATTTTTTTGTATTTTGCACATAAAATAAGAAAAACATCGCAATTTACTGGAAACCTTTTTGTATTTTAAGTGCAAAAACTCCATTGGCAGATCTTTTCTACTTGGCAAGTCAAAATTACACAAATTAGGTTTAAAATGCATCAATTGAGTCTCCATGCATATTGTTTGACTTTAAGTTATTTAAACAGTAGCAGTTGTATTACAGCATTAGTTTTGTGCATAATTAAGGCAAATACTCCAAATCAATAACATTTGTAATTGTATTTATTGATAGTATCATTGTAATTCTTTGTTCTTCAAAGTGAAAAATAAATCAGGAATCTGGAAAATGGTTTGAGCTACTGTATCAAAAATTATATGATTCTAAGTAAACTGTGTATTTTAATTGAGACATCAAAGCATGGCAGGTTTTACAGTAGATGTTTTTTGTCTACAGTCGTCTCAGTACTTCACCTTTTACATATTCACGTAATACATAAAGTTAATCACATAAACGTGCATGCACATTTATAGATCTTCATGTAAACCAACCTGTGTTCAATGGAATATAATTGTTTTTGCTTAATATGGCTCAAAGTCATTGGACTATTTAGTTTGTGGCATTTTCTTCCAGCAGGTGGCAGTATAACTCCACCAATGTGCACCATTAATGCTTTTTCCTATTTTCTCAACGTTGTATTTTTCTCACATTGGGGTGGCAATATCTGAACTTTAATAGATCTTACAGACTTCAAACTTTCCAATCTGGTGCTTAACAATATTTTAAAGGTATTTTCCATTGTTTAATATTTAAATACTAGCTCAGGGGTGGCCAACCCTGATCCTCAAGAGCCACAATCCAGCAGGTTTGAGATGTTTCCCTCTTCCAACACACCTGACTCAAATGATCACCTGATTACCAACCTCTGCAGAAGCATGAGAGCAATCAGGATCATTTGAAACTGGTGCGTTGGAAGAGGGAAACATCTAAAACCTACTGGATTGTGAATGAATATCTTGGCAATTTTGGGCATTTTTAGCCTTTTACATAAAAACATAAAATGACAGAAAACTTGCAATACAATTTTCCTCACATTTATGTTAACAATCTTCAGCACAAGTTTCAGATTGATATCTCTACATTTAAAAAAAAATCTCTATTCACCTGCACCTAAATATGAGAATAAGAATGAAGAGATGGGCTACAATAGAATGAATGAATACAATAGAATATCTACCTGTGTTTTTTATATATCTGTCTCTGTTTTACTACTACTACTACTACTCCTACACTGACTCCCATTGTTCCCATTGGTCGATGCTGTGTATAAATTACCAGCACACACACACACACACACACACACACGTGCACACGCCTTATTGACACGCTGGCATTGACGCACTGCACCTGAATACCTGATTGGAGTTTGACGGATGGACCGCCGGCTCCGATGGCCAGGCCCCGGAGGCGTCTCCACAACATCGGAAATCACATCGAGCCCCCCATAAAAACCTCGGCGAGACTGAAACACAGGCCGGGATCACCAGGGGACCAGTGGGGGGACGAGGGGGGGGGATATTAAAGCAGGGACACAGCTACAAACAGCCTGGTATGGGCCCCCAGGGAGAGGAGGAGTCACTGCTTCATCACTTACAGCCATCAAACATGCACATGCAGGAGGAGACTGGTGTGTGGGGATAAAGGAGGAAACGCAGGGGCTTCTGAGGGAAGGAGAAAAGTGAGGAAGGAGCAGGGATCGGAAAGGTGACGGGTGATTAATCGGGAAAATAGTGAAGAATATCAGTCTGGAAAGGTTTCATTGTATGGGAAAAGGATATAATTTTACAGGATTGGATTTTGTACATCTTGTTCAACTATATACAGTGCTCAGAGTGAATACATCCTGGAAATGCATGTGGAAATGGACAAAATTATCTGCATTTTCAGTACGAAAATCTAAATAAATAGCTGCAATCAGCAATTAGAGGCCATCGCGAAATGTCTTAGTCAAAGCAAGGGGCAGTATTGCGGCCTTTGTTTCCCTAATGTTTGATTCAGGGATTATAGCCACTGCCTTATTAATATGTTTGTACCTTTGATAGATATTAATATGATTGTACCTATAATAGATATTATTATGTTTGTACCTATAATAGATATTAACATGTTTGTACCTATGATAGTTATTAATATGTTTGTACCTATGATATATATTAATTTGTGTGAGATGTCGACCCAGGACACTCCTACAGCACCTTTCCTTATGTCTCACACCACACTATTGTCCACTCACTGTCCGCACTGGTCAGTGTGAATTATGCCTCGTTTATTTACTGTCGCTCATCGATGAAGGAGGAGCCATCGTCTGCATCTCACACATAATTTTTTTTGTGCACAGATCACAAATGGTCTTTACTGGGAAAGGTACGGGAAAAACATTCAAATATAAAGTAAAAAATTGGAATCTACTTGTTTGGATACATTGTGGCGACAAATCTATATTAATAACTGTTAAATCAGTGCAATACTTTAACATTATTGTGAAGATTAGATGATTTTGACTAGATTTATTGACCTATAACCTGAAAATTGCCTGCAGTGTCTCACCTTAAATCTTCTGATGGTGATCTGATTCATTTTCCAGTAACAGTGTGGTTCTGTGGTAAAAAACCACATCCACTAAATCATCTGCAATAGTTTTGAGGCCTCTTTATCTTTTTTGCCTGTTTTCTTTGGGATCAAACTTTCGTTCTCACAAGATTTTCACCCCATTAAACGTGTTTCCAATTCTCAGTGTCCAGCTGCAGTAGCCCACAATGTTAGCACAAACTTGATTCTTTTTCATCTATGACCAATTACGTCTTGCTGGACCTTGAAAGCGAGACAAGACACACAGCGGCACTTCCTCTTTTGCAAATGCTCTGTAACTGTTGACCCCAGCTGTATCCACCAGAGAAAACCGAGAAAATAACTTCATATTCCACTTCCCGGTCAGGCAGTCGAGCAGGAGGTCACAAAGTTTAACTCCGAAGTCAGAAAACAGCTTTTGTAAGAAGCTTTTGAAATGGGAATTACCAAAAACAGCAAAACTAAAGTGGACATGATGCATAATTTTGACTAAAAAATAACTTATTTTAGAATTTAAATGTGTATGTGTGAATATGGAAAAGACCTTTTAGGAGTACGTAACTTGAAGCAGGGAGAATTACCTATGATAAAAACTTGATGCATGCCACAGTTTTTAACAGCAAGCTAACAAATTAATGGCATTGTGATAAATGCAGTATGAATATGAACGTGGAGGATGCTTCTGGTTCTATCTGTTATGCAAAAAATCCAAGAAATATAGATTGGAACTTCAGCAATCGAAGAAGAAACAGCTCATTTCTAAAGGATTACCCAATTATGTGTGGGTATGTTTTTTTAACACAAATTGAATAAATATGGAGGGTTTTTTAAAATTATATGTATAGATCATGGGTGGCCACTCCTGGTCCTCAAGAGCCACAATCCAGCAGGTTTTAGATGTTTCCCTCTTCCAACACACCTGACTCA
>JAADKR020107524.1:0-10297 GCA_011763505.2 Lythrypnus dalli | reverse complement strand
CAACCCTGTCCAGTTGAAGATTCAAGCTTTTTCTACTATGACCACTACCTGGACGACTGAGAGTCTACACAAACAGACCAATAAAGATGCTTCCAATAATTTATTACAAAATCTAAAATTACAGTGAACGTAAAATATCCTAAATAAACTATGCTAAAAAAAAGTAAAACCACGGGGCGCTGAAAGATCCTAGAGGCCCGGAGGGTCCCCAGTATGGCGCTGATCCTCCGGCACACCCCGGTCTTTCTCAGCACCTGCGACACATGGAACTCGGGGCAGTAAACCGTTCTTTTTGGTCACCACCAGCCACTGCTTTCCTTCAAAACCCCGCACGAGTACTTCAAACCGAAACGGTACTGACACGCGGGGGTAGAGTAACTCTGCCCGCCTGCTGTGATGCACTTCGCACTCTGGTTTCACCGGGGGTGGAGTAGCTGGGGTCGCTGCTGCTGCGGTGAAACAGACCTCGGGGCAGTCAATTGGCCAGGAACATATATGCATCCACCAAGTGAAAAGTGACATAATCCGTGCCAGAGTACTAGAGCGTTACTTACACGCAGGGGCAGAGTAACTCTGCCCGCCTGCAGTGATGAGCGTCGTACTCTGGCTTCACTCGCTCTCTGGTTCCAGCAGCTCCATGTCCCGCCGTGCTGTGCCTCTCCGTTCCCTTTTGTTGTCCGCGCTCAGTGTATGGATGCAAGTTTCTCCATCTGAACTGACAAAACTGAAATCATTGTCTTTGGTTCACAGAAACAAAGAGAAAGTGTTATCAGTCACTTTGAGTCTCTCTCTCTCTAAACCTAAAAGTCGGGTTAGAAATCTAGGAGTAATCATGGACTCAGACCTGAACTTAAACAGGCACATTAAAGCATTAACACAAACTGCTTTTTAGTATCTGTAAAAAGATTGCCAAGATCAAAAATATAGTGTCTAAACTAGACTTAGAGAGACTAATTCATGCATTTATCTCCAGCAGATTCGACTACTGTAATTGCCTGTTCACTGGACTCTCTAAACGAGCTGTCAAACATCTGCAGTACATCCAGAACGCTGCTGCTCCTAACGAGAACCAGAAAATGTGACCATATTAGCCTAGCGCTCAGATCACTACACTCGCTTCCTGTTGACCAGAGAAAAGACTTTAAAGCAGCTCTGCTTGTCATCAAGTCACTTCATGGTCAAGCTCCAAAGTACATCTCAGTTGACATTGATATGTCCAACTCTGACTGATGGATCTCTGATCCTCCAGCGCAAGATGTGCAGGACACAATGCTACAATAACTGACACAGAGGTGATCCTGGCGCACAGTGGGATCAGAGACTATACATAGCCCTCATTTTATTCCTGTTTTTTTGCTATTTTATTTCTACAAAGCTGCACTAGGAGCTTCTCCATCATAAACAATAAAGTGGATTTCATGTTAAATATCAAATAAATTATGTCAAGGTAGTCCCTCACTTTCTATTCAAAAGTGTTTTGTTTTGTTGGATTTTTTTTAACCACTAAATCCATTGTATGTGTAAATCGCAGACGCCTTTACTGACCCACACAAATCCCCCATTCTGCCTTTGACTTTCTGAAACCAAAGACTGCAGCAGCGCTCATGTTGCACACCAGTCTGGGTTTGAAGCTAAATCTCTGCATGATGTGCTGTTTTCCATTATCCGTCAGAATAAATCAATGATTTCTATAATGCCTGCTGTCATAGGGTGCTTCTGATGCCTTTTATATTTACATTACTCCATTTACCTGCGCTCTCTGTTCTGGTACAAGCCGCTTTATGTTGCTTTGGTGTTTGTTGCCTATGAAAGCTACACCGGAAGGATTTGCTTTGATGTATCAAGCACAATACAAGCTTGAGTCATGCTCTAAATTGTGTTTTTAAACTTTTCCTTTGATTTTTTTTCTCCTTCTTCTATTTAGGCGTTAGGGCAAATGGACAAGTGGAGATAAATACAGATGTTTCAAGTAAAGAGCGAGGCAACTCGACTTGACCTGGTTACAAACTATGTCTTAATGGGGTTAAAAGGTTTTTGTTGTATAAGTTTATGGCTTTACATGGGAAAATGGGGGAAAAAACGAACAGTGATATTATTTTGATTTTTTTACTCTAGTTTGCTGACATAGGTATAAGAAAATAATATAGTTTTCATTCACTTAATGAAGTCATGTTAAATCAGGATGAAGTAATACTGAATTGATACATGAATGTATTATGAATTCATTCATGTGCCCTTATTATCAAGCATTGCCATTGCTTTGAAAAGACTGGAGGCTTTTGGCTGAGACTCATTTTAGTTTTGCTAAATTGAAGATATTCTGAGAACCTGAGTAGCCGAAAATCAAGTGGCTACTCACACAAGACTAACCTACATATCCCCAACTGTTTTTCTCTGCCGTTAATTGCGAACCAGAATTCATTAAGTTAACCTGTGACTCGACCTCACATGCAATACATTACCCCGAGCCCCAATTAACGAGTCTGTTTTCGAGGGCGGACATTTAGATAAGAAGAAGCAGGCGTAGTCTATTAGAAAGCTTAGATCAAACCATTTTCACAGCAACAACCTGGCAACCCCATGTCTCCATTTAAATAGTTCTTCCATGAAATAATTGAACAAGCTCTTTCATTCTCACGAAAACGCTGAACTCTTAAGGTTACTGCGTCACGCTTCGTAGTTATTATTTCACCCTGTTCACATTTAGATATTTCAAATATTTCAAGTAAGCATCATTCCCTTAGTAGGCATGTGACAATAATAACAATTCTTTCTTTTTTTTAATCTGAGATTGAAATTATCCCAAAATGGATGATACCGTATATCACAGCTCACTGAGTCAGAGAAATGTCTATATTCTGTGCCTACCCCATTGTGAACTGAAGAGTGTTTTTTTTCTGTTTGAGACCGACAGTTTGGTCCAAATCAGCATGTGAGCACCTGTACTCGGTCAGCTATCTTTGGCCTTGACACCTGCAGCTTGTATTTGAGCCAAGAAAGCACTCTGATCTGACTGTGGAGGTGAGCAACGTGTCACTCACCACAGTCCCGCACTCACGCACATGTGGACCTTAAAGCGAGACATGGGCAGCGGAAGACATTAAGTTTAAAATGAGCTCCATGACCTCGCTCTTGTCTGTTCAAAAGTATGCACAAACCTTACTTGTTCAATACAATGCAAAATTACCTTAGTTCAAATTCGATACAAAACCAAATAAGATACAATAGCCTCTATATAAGTTAAAAGTACAGTTCTAGCCTGAAAATACAGTGGAAGCATTTTTGCCCTCAAAATAAGAAATGCACATCTTATATATAAACAAAAAACATAAGAGAGAGATGGTAAAGATTTAGATTTAAATACACAATTCAATTAAGCTTTTACTTGGAAATGCCAGATTACTCAAATTAAAGAAGAAGGAGCAGATGCTGATATGGAAGGGGTGTTAATGTGCCAAGTCAGAGTTTGATGGTGTTGTGTCCTTATCTGTCCAAGGTCTCTTGGCGCTTGCCCATGAGTATGTTGACTGCAGCAGGAACTTCCAGAAAGAGCAATAAACTCTGCTCCTAGTTTTTTTTCCAAATATGTTTCACTATGAATTCGCCATATACACATTGTAAACAGTTATTTATTGATATGTTAAAATGAGTGGAATTAAGATTTTTTTTTACCCTCATTTAGGTAATTGACATGCCAACTAGAAAACACAAAAAGTGCTTGAATTATAACATTTTATGCAGATGTTTGAGCAGGAAACCTTTCATGTTATGTGTGGCCACCTCTCCATATTTGTTATAGACATATATAAATAAAAGCGTATTAATCTTGTTATTGTCCCCGCTTAGCCCCTCGGACTGTGCTGGAACGGCCAGTCAGATCCCGGATGTGACCCCTGCGGACATGCCTCTGGATCATGTTTATTCAATAAGTCAGTCTTGCGATGTTCCTCTTAATCAAAACCACGAACATCAAATTTCCAAGCAAATTGTGTGTTCGCTTTATCGTTGAAATGAATTAAGTGCCTTTGGGTGAGTTCACAAAGCATGCTCAGGGGAAATTATAGCTGTATTTGCAATGCTGAAGTTCAGCAACACTCTGGACTAGCCAGGATTAGCGCAGATCACATAAGACGTCCCAAATTACGCATTTTTTTAATGTCAGGGTTATATTTTGAATTGAATTGGATGGGTTTTTTATACTGTACCTGAAGCTTGTGTCATTTATTGGTGTACACAATGTGAAGGTGAAGGTTTACATGACATTGCATAGTTGCTTTACGTGAATTTCAGTAAAGTCCAAACTGCAGTATTTATAAATTTCCTTTCCTACTGTTACTGTAATATAAAAATAAAGTAGTATAACTCAATTCTTTGGACAGTAATATGCAATACAAACATGTGTACATGTTGCACATTGTTAAGCTGTAACTAGTAGTATAGATCATATAAAGTAACTTGCCCAACACTGAACAACACATCGCAAAAAGCCTGTTTCAAAATAAGAAGATGAATCTTGTTTGGAGTGAATGAAAAAAAGTTATTACTATTATTGGGTCAGAGCTGGGACGCAGTCCACTGGCAAGGGACCATGTTTTTGTGTGGTTTCTTATTATTTATTTAGTTATATTCTCCATCTGTGATCGATAGTTTACGTATGTAAACTCGGTTTTATGAATGAAAGTGAACCTGTAACCAAGTGACTACAACCCCTCGGGTCAGGAGCATTATGCCAAATTAATCGCACCTGTGAGTGCACGCCACACAGTATATAGATGGTGTGTGTGCACACACTCACCCTCTTTCGAACGACTGGGCGTACCCAGCCAATACCAAACAAGTGATGATGGTTACAGGTTCACTTTCATTCATAGAACCGAGTTTACATACGTAAACTATCGTTCTATTTCATTTCAGTGAACTTGTAACCAAGTGACAGCAGTATGCCAAATAAGTCACAAGGGAGGAGAGTCAGAACCCAACAGAGATACTGTGAGAGTAATAAATCACAACAGCACAGCTGATAATCAATTAACAGTCTTTATTGCAGTTAAATGAAAACCATGCAAAGTGCATGGAGAAACACCAATGACCCAGGAATCTATATCACTGCGGGGACAAAAGGTACAATACAAAAAGTGTCACCCATCCATCACGGCCCCTAAAACAGTGGAGGGGATGGTGGATGCAGGCAAATTAAGCCTGTAGAAATTAGTAAAAGAAGAGGTGGATGCCCAGCCTGCAGTACTACAAATGTCCTCCAAGGACACACCCCTGAACAGTGCCCAGGACGCAGCCATGCCCCATGTAGAGTGGGCAACCACTCCACGAGGAGGAGGGGGGGGGACCTCATTGCGCTGCTCATAAGCCAGCGCAATGAGGTCAACAATCCAATGTTGGGCCAGGCGCTGCGTGGAAACAGGCTTGCCCAGCACAGACGCACCATAGCACAAGAAGAGGTTGTCCACCGAGTAAAACGTGCTAGTATGAGTCACATAAGCCTTCAGGGCTCTCACAGGGCACAGAGAGTGAAGCCTCCCAGCCTCCTCAGAAGAGTGGGGAGGAGGGAAGAAGGACTCACCAAGGACCTGGCCACAAAGCCCCACCTTGGGCAGAAAAGCAGGGTTGGGCAGAAGATGAACAACCCGATTCTCCTCGCCAAAACGAAGGTAGCCCGCCCTAACAGAGAGAGCAGCCAGCTCACTCACTCGTTTAGCAAAGGAAATGGCCAGTAAAAATACAGTCTTAGAGTAGACGTAGGTCCAGGTCAGACAGGTTCGAATGGGGGCAGGCAAAGTGCCTGGAGAACGACTTGGATATCCCATGACGGGAGCAACCGTCTCCTCGGTGAGCATCGCCCCAGGTGTCAGTCCATCACATCGTTCATGAACACTGGAGATGGCAGCAAGGTAACCCCTCAGAGTGGATTCAGTCCGACCTCTGTCTAAAAGGTGCTGAAGAAATGACAGCACCACAGTTATGTCACAGGAGACTGGGTCCCCACCTTCCTTGCAACACCACTCTCCAAACACTCTGCAACGGAAACCACATAGACGCTGGGTGGAGGGAGCCCGCGAGGCTTGCAAAGTATCAGCCATAGACGCACTCAGCCCAAGAGCGTCCCACTGCAACCGTTCAAGGGCCATACATGAAGACTCAGAGCCTCAGGCCTCGGATGCCATACTTCGCCCAGTCCCTGGGACAGCAAGAGAGGGAGGCGCCACGAGGACCCGTCCAGCATCCCGCAACATTTGGACATCCAGTGGCAAGTTCGGGGCCACTAGCAAAACCCGAGCCTGCAACATCTGCACTTTGCCGAGTAGAGCGGGAAGGAGAGGCAGCGGAGGGAATGGATAGAGCAGCTCCCTTGGCCAAATGTGGCTCAGTCCATCTGTACCCAATGGCCTCGGTTGGCCGGTCATGGAGAACAATAGGGGACAACGAGCGTTGTCCGCCGTCTCAAACAGATCCACCGTGGCTCGGCCGAAGCGATGCCATATCAGATTGACCACCTCTGAGTGTAGGCACCACTCTCCAGGATGAGGTGCACCCCTCGACAGCAGGTCTGCGGCAACATTCATTGGTCCAGGGATGTGGAAAGCCCTCAGAGACATCCCCTCTGACCGGGCCCACAGGAGTCGACATGCTTTGGCATGCAGAGACGGAGACTTCAGACCGCCCTGGTGATTTATGTATGATACCACTGCTGTGTTGTCATCACGTCTCTGCCTCGTACGACGGGCAGGAACTGTCGTAAGGCCAGATAAACAGCCTCCATCTCCAGAAGGTTGATGTGCTACACAGCCCCCCACCCTGTCAGGGAAGCTTCCGTCGTCACAGTGACCCTGGCAGTAGCAAGGCATAGGGGAACCCTGTCTGTAACTGCCGTCGAGCTTATCCATCATGCCAGGACCTGTCGACATTTGAGGGAGAAGTTCAACCTCTTGAACCCATCTCTTGGCATGGACAGCTTCAGGTGCACAAACCATCGTTGAAACGGGTGTGTGTGCAACAGCTCTAGTGGTACAGCTTGAGCACCTGCTGCCATGAGACCTAGTAGTCTCTGGCACAGCCGAGCTTCCAAAGTGCGCCGAGCTACACAGCTCCTTGCACACTCTCTGATGGCAGACACTCGCTCGGGTGTCAGACACGCCTTCATTGTAATGGAGTGCAGAACAAGCCCCAAATACACCACTGACCTGCCTGGCACTAGGCCGCTCTTGTCCATATTTAGGTGCAGACCAAGAGCGACCAGATAGGTCAGAGCACCAACCAATCGTCCAGGTAGTTGAGGACGCGAATGCCATGTGTTCTCAGGGGGGAAAGCACAGCGTCGATGCACCTTGTGGAAGTCCCCGGTGACAGAGACAGGCCGAACGGAATTGTACTCGTAGGCAACTCCTTGGAATGCGAACCGCAGGTAGCGACGATGATCGGGATGTATGGGTACATGAAAGTAAGCATCGCCTGCCCGGGTGGCCTGAAACATGGACCGTAGTTTCAGCATCCTGAAGGGAAGAACTTTGAGATATTTGTTCAACCATCTCAAGTCCAGAATGGGTCGGAAACCACCTGTGCGCTTTGGGACAAGAAAGTATGGGGAGTATAATCCTTGTCTTTCTTCCTGTGGATCCAGGGGGCGTATGGCGCACTTGGAAACTAAGGCCCAGATTTTGCCAGCCAGCACTGCAGAAAAAGAGGTTTTTCCCACTTTTGTGTACAACACGCCTCGAAAGCGTGGGGCACAGTTTTTGAATTGTAGCCGATAACCGCACTCCAGAGTTGATCGCACCCATGGGCTCGAAGTGCACTGGCGCCAAGCATGGAGATGGGTGCTGGAAAAACTTAACACCACCTGAGGAGCATAGTCAGGACCACTGACCGGACTTGCGCGCACCCCAACCAACATGGTCCCTGGATTGGCCATGTACCCTTGGCCAGCCAGTTGGTCAACAACCAGTTTGCCCATCTTTCCGAAAATCGCAAGACGAGCTCTGGCCTTGTGAAAAGGACCTCTGGGGGCCCACACGTCTCTGTCAAGAAGCAAGTTTTAAGAGGCCCTGGTGGCGTATGGACTGATTGCGGACCTGCACTTTTTGGGCATCATCCAACGCTACCTCAGCGGCAGGACCGAACACATGACCAGGTGAGATGCAGGCTTCCATAACAGCCACACGCTCAGCCTCTGACAGACTCGTCTGACTCAATCAGACATGACGGCGTGCCAGGAATTACCAAGAACCTTGGCCTGTGCACTAGTTCCCTGGATAACTATCCACAACAGTAGACAGCTCTGGAAGCAGGTTGGATGGGCTCTTTGATTCCAGATCCCGAACGAGGCCCTACAAATAAACAAGCAGCAGAGTATTAGTGTTTGCTAGTCTGGCAGCCATAGCTGTAGACTGATAAGCCTTAGCCACTAAGCCATCAGTGGCTCTGCACTTTTTATTAGGATGACCGCAGGGGATGCCCCGGCCAGTAGTGCAAATTATGGTTCCAGCCGTAAGGTCCCATCCAGACCGTGTTCAGCAGCATCATGAAGCACGCCAAGGGAAGAGCGTGGGGCCAAAGCATTTCTCGGCTGTGCCCACGACTCATGGAGACGGGATACAAAATCCGAATACACAGGCAAACGGGCATGTCCCTGACAGCCTGGGCCCCGATCCAGTGCAGAAGCCCTGGGTGGAGAGGGCAGAGCAGGGAGACCCGTAGCACCAACTGCACGTGTCAGCAGAACCTTCAGCGAGAAATCCTCAGTCATTGATGAAGATCCACTCTCAAGAAAATCATCCAGAAAAACATCCTGCACCTCTCCATAGGTATCCACCAGGTCAGAGGAGCCGCAGCCAGAGCTGTCGGTCTTTTCCAAGTTGCCTGAAGCAGCCAGAGAAACTGCATCAGGATGAGGGCCCGTGTGTATGGTCTTACGCATGGCCTCAAGTTGTGTCTGGAGAAGGTCCACCCAGGGGTCATAGACCTGATCCAGTCTCCTCTTTCCCCCTGACTTCCGTACCGCCTTGCATGGGGGGTCTGGGTCCTGGCCAGGTGGGAGCGACTCCTCAGGGACACAGTCCATGCGCTCATCACCCAGCTCCGAGGCCATTGTGATGCCCTTCTTCTTTTCCTTTTTTCTGCAATGGCAACACACAAGATAATAGTCACTGACAGTATCAGTAAACAATATATTTTTGTGTAAAAAGCCAAAAACAGCGCAAAAAAGAAGCCAGGGGGGCGGCGAGATCGGGCCTTCAGTGCGCAGTGCTACACCTGCTACAAGAAGATCAACATGTAGCAAAACAAGGCTAACTATCACAAAGTTAGCAGCAGTCAATATGAGCGGAGACCACTCACCAAAATAGCAGCTCGCAGAACGCTAGAGGGGTGCCCAGAAAACAGCAGCCCAAAGCAGCAATGACCGGCACAAGCTCCAACGACCAGGAGGAAGAAAAAGGGTGAGTGTGTGCACGTACACCATCTATATACTGTGTGGCGCGCACCCACAGGTGTGATTAATTTGGCATAATGCTCCTGACCCGAGGGGTTGTAGTCACTTGGTTACAGGTTCACTGAAATGAAATAGAACGCAATTTTGTACCCCGGAACGTCAACAAAAAGTCACCAAAATTTGCAGGGGTATTTTGGTCATGCAAAAATTGATGGAATTGGCTGAAATACACATGTTGATTGCAAAATGGCTCAGCAGCGCCACATGGAAGTTGACCCCTTTGCGCTTGGGAACAAGCTTCTTTTGACCTAGGGCCAATTGGGTGGGCCACAGTGATAAAGCACAAGGAGGCAGTCCTAAAAAAAATATTATAGCTCGGCCCTCTGATGCACAGGAAGCCAGCCATTTTGATTTGATTTGACGATTTCGCTCACCGGATGTTTTAACAAACTAATCCTGTTTTTAAGCAGAATGAGCTCATACTTGGCCAATCCCATTTACAGACATGGGGCTACAATAATCAGCCGGCTTTTTCTAAAAGGTGTTACGGTGTTTGTGTACCGCCCCAACAAAGAACACGCTATTTTCCTGTATGTTTTACAACACCTGGGTGCCACGCACTCTATCCAATTGACAGGGCCTGAACAGATTGAGTCTAATTAGGGGTCAGAGGTCACCACTCTAGCGTCACCTTAAAAATTGCAGTTTATAATTTGTTTGACATGTTGCAGGTACATTCTACACAACATATCAAACAAACACATACATTATACACATGCCGTTTGTGTAGACTCTCAGTCGTCCAGGTAGTGGTCATAGTAGAAAAAGCTTGAATCTTCAACTGGACAGGGTTGG
>JAADKR020107058.1:0-10302 GCA_011763505.2 Lythrypnus dalli | reverse complement strand
TTACATTCACGAGTTTGGGAAAGACTTATTAAAGCCCACCACAGAAACAGAAGCCCTCCATGTGTAACTCATCAGCGCGTTCTCGGCGGCTTCTCGTTTTAGCTTCAGCTTCGTTTCTCTCTAATTATCAGAGAGTGTAATGATCATGTGTGAAATTAGTTTAAGAGTGCGGCTTAAAGCTGTGGTCCTACACCTGCGACAAACAGAAATAAACAATAAACAACCTCCAAAATGGAAACGTCCCCAACAGCGAGCGTAATTTCTGCATTTGGAGCCGGACGTCCGACTCCGAAAACCTTTACATTTGGAACACATTAAGCCTGAGTTAGAACACATTAAGCTTTAGTTCAGAGACTTGTTCGGTTTTGTGGCTTCCAAAGCAACATTTACGGCTGAACTTTCTCTGCAGAGGTTTCCACTTGACACAGAAACTTGTGCTGCGACAAATATCTGTGGAATTTTTGGGCTGCTTTTGATGTTGAGGTTTTGAAAGTGTTGTTTTCTAATGGGAAAGTGCCTTGTTTTACTGAGGAGTCAATGCACTGGAAGAAATAATTGTCTTTGATCAAAAAATGGCTTGAAACTGCTTGAATTTAAAGGATTTCTGCAGATTTGGAATATTTATTATCAATGGAACAAGCTTGTTTCTTCTTGACTTGAACCTTTTTGCCTCAATTCAAGTGTTTTTGGTCCAGATCTTTGGCTTTTTCACTCCTTTCACAGACCAATGAAAACCTCTCATCACTTTTGCATCTGATCAACGTAAACAAAGTGTCTGTGTGGTTTTCCTGTTGATATTGACTCCATCCCTGAAGCCTTGGCCTTTAGAGAAGATCAGAGTCTGGGCTCCATCTGTGAGCGTTTTGTAAAAGTGGCTTCTGTGCACAACAATACTGTGTGCATGTTTTCAATTAAAGGCTATTCAATCAAAACAAATACCCTGGGAATAAGAATATATATAGCTAATATTGAAGAGCAATGCATCATATACTTATTGTTGTGCCTTTGCTGTTGCTATATTTGCCATTGGAAGAGCAAGAGTAACCAGACATCCTCTGTTTTGCATTTGTCAGGCTAAAATGACATCAGCCTCAGGGTCGACATCTGGAACCACTGCATTTTGATACTATACAGTAGTAGTTCTCATCTGGAGCCGCTTCAGGAGGATCCCTGTCAACATGCTGTGATTTCACCTTTTCTCATAAGACAAACTATCAGAACAATGTGTTGATCGAATTTGGAAAAATACTGAGGCTGCAAGTTGTGGAGTTAATTTTCCCTTTTCTTGTAAGAAAATATATTGAGAGTCTCTTTAAATATCCTTGAATGAGTTGTTATAGATATTTTTGTTTTGTTTTTACTTTGATTGATTTCTTTTCATATTTGCCCTTGTTTTATACTAGACTGTTTAGTGTTGATTTTACTTACTTAAGCCCCTTTGGATTTTCTGCCTCTCCCTGCACTCTTTATTGATTTTTATTAGATTATTTCTTATTATTATGGGCCCTCTTTTTCTCTAAAGGGGCAGAACATAGAGGTTTGGGCATAAGGTCTGCATAAGTTCTGTACATACCAGTCCTAACCAGAGACAGACTGGAGCAGCTCATGTTCACGACCTCTGCTATTTATTATCTTTATATAGTTGTGAAAAATGTCCACACCTACTGTTCAAACCATACATGAGATACTATTTCTTTATTTTTTGTTCATTTTTGGCCCACCTGAGTATCATTTATCTCCAGAATATTCACACTTGTTGATGTATGATTTCTCTGCTTTTAGATCGAGTTCTTTGTGCTGCAGAATGAAGTAATGACACATCGAAGGTTTCACAAAACGACAGTGAGATTGTAGGACTTTGCAGAACACGTAAGTACAAAATATAAAAGAATATTGTTTCTTTACAAATACAAGATGGATTGATAAACCTGTGAACACAACATTTGATGATGTTTTATTTCTTTTGCTGATATTTTCTTTAGATTGCAAAGATGTGGAGCCTCTTCACAGCTGCTGTCCTGCTGCTGCTGAATGTGGAACAAACAAAAGCTCAGGGTAAACAACAACACAAACACAACAAAGTGCCTTATATTAAATGTGTAAATGTTTATGTGTCTGTTTATGAGTATCTGTTTGTTTTTTCCTCTCAGGTCGGTGCAATAACGTCCAGGCTGCAGACATCGTGTTCTTAGTGGACGGCTCGTCGAGTATCGGTCGAGGAAACTTCCTGCAGGTGAAGGGCTTCATGGCCGGGATCGTGAAGCCCTTCGCCGGCGCCGTCGGAGCCTCCGGGATTCGCTTCGGAGCCGTGCAGTACAGCGACACCTCCAGGTGAAACAGCAGGAGATTCTGTTTAAATAAGAACTGGGAATATAAAGGTGTTAGTGATCTGTTTGTGTAGGCTCTCAGTCATCCAAAAATGCAGTGTTTAGGTATTTGCAAAAGAAGAAGCAAACACTCCATAACTAGCACACAATCATACTGTAAACATTCACAATGCACTGGCCAATGTTTCTTTTCGTTTCTTTCTTTATTTATCCAGAATAAAGCTCATGAAGACTAAAATTCTCTCGTTCAAGAATCTCACATTGAATCATAACAATACAGCATCTATAAATCAGAGACTTTGTTACAAAATCTTTCAGAAGTGATTTAAAAGTAACAAGTGACCCAAGTTCTATCAATTAATGCTCATTCTGGTGTCATTCTTTACTAATTCAAATCATTCGTCTTAAACATATTCTATTTTGCTTGCCTGATGAATGTTTAAGATGTATTTGTTTGTGAAATGCTGACTTTTCAGCTTGTTCTGCAGTTGCTTAAACACTACAGTATCTCACATTATATATATCCCATTATACAGTGTCCTGTCAGAAGCCCTGGTAGTAGTTTAATATATTTGTGTCCCTCAGGGTGGAGTTCACCTTTACCTCATACCTGAACGGCACTGAGCTCGTGAACGCAGTGCAGAACCTCAACTACAAAGGAGGAAACACCAGGACAGGAGCCGGCCTCAAGTTCCTCTCAGACAACTTCTTTAACCCCGCCTCCAGCCGCGACGTCCCCAAGGTAACAACACTTTATTTATTTATATATATTATTAACAGGTCTATTGGTCATTTACTGTGATAATGCATTTGTTTTTTTGTATGAGAAATATTGAAAGGTAATAATCTCAAATGGTGAACCTGATATCGGGATGCCCAGTGTAAATACAAGTACCGGTATACAAAGATTAATGTGTTAATATATTGGAAGAATGATAAGATCAATGTTTCAGGTGTTTTTCTGTCAATACATAAAGACTTAAAATGTTGTTAAAGGCCCAAGTTTATGTTCATATCATCTTAAATGTGGGGGGAAAAAAAGTGCTGTTTTGCTGTTGTCCTAGTTTAGATATTGACATTTCGATTAGAATGTTTTTTGTTACACTTTGTATATATTTATATTATTGCAATAGTTGTTAGGGTTAGGCTATGGGATTTTGCTTATTTCACTTTGCTTACTCTATTAAAACATTGAATCAATCTCTCTGAACTTTCATTCATCTCAATGCTGGTTGTGTGAGATATAGTACTTGATATAAATGTGTCTTGTTTGAACGTGCAGATTACGATCCTGATCACGGATGGAAAGTCCCAGGACAATGTGCAGGATCCGGCCCAAAAACTGCGGAGTCAAGGAGTCCACGTTTTTGCAGTTGGTATGACATACTTTTTATTAAGGTGATGGTGATGTGGACTGTAATTGAAATGACCAGAAAGTTCTTTATGTGCTCTTCAGTTTCAGTCTTTATTCCTGATCTAAAACACCCCAAGTCCTCCCTGCTCAGTGCTTAAGTCCCTCTTGTGACGCCTGTACTTGTAAATAAATGGCTGTGGTTGTTTGCAGGAGTCAAAAGCGCCGACAGGAGTGAGCTGGCCCAGATCTCGTCCCAGCCCAGTGCAGACTTCACCTCCTTTGTGGGGGAGTTCAAGCTCCTGAGCTCCCTCCTGCCCCTGGTCTCCCCCAGAGTCTGCTCCAAGGCCGGGGGCAGCTACGCCAGCGACGGTGAGCGTGGGAAACACTGGGAAACACTGACCACAGACTCACAGGGGGGCTCCAAAGTATCGAAAACATGTCAAGTATTACCCACCGGCCTCAGAAGTATTTCTCAAGTACAAGTCCTGGTGATGCTCAATACTGAGGCAGGTGTGGGCAGATGTTTGATACAAGGGCCACACTAGGGTTTTGAACTTGGCCAAAGTCGGACCAGGTGCATTTAAGGGCATTTCAAACAAGTGCAATTCTCAAAAAGGCTGTAATTGCCTAAAAATCTTCCAAAAAGCAACAAAATAGGTGAAGTTATGCTTTATCAGACTCTATATCAGTGAAAACATTGGTTAATCACATTTTTAGCCATTATTCATATCAGGCTTTATCATGTTTTGTGGGCCGGATTGAAGGGTTTAGTGGGCCGTATTTGGCCCCCGAGCCTTATTTTGCTCACTCTTGCTCATTTATCCATGTTGTACTGTATGTTTCTTTCTAAAAACCAAGCCAGGGTTGCCAGATTCTGAAAATTATCGAACAGACAGCCCAAAATTATTATATTTGCACAAAACACCTCAACCTGTTTGTATATAATAAATGTAGATATGCATAGCAGAATATTAGCTTTACATGCTCTAGAAACAGAATTAATGCCCGATAATGCCAGGTACTGAGCCTGCCAAGGGACATAACGAGAATATTTATGATGTTTACTCAATGAATGTACAAAGTTACTCCATTAAATCCACCATATTGCTGTATTTGCTTTGTGAATATGGATTTTTCTTTTTGTTTAGAGGCGTTTTCCGGCCCGTCCAACCTGCAGTTCACGGGCCAGACCTCGGACTCCCTGAGGTTCCGGTGGACGGCGGCCTCAGGTCCGGTCAGTGGGTACCTGGTCCAGTACGCTCCTCTGTCCGGACTGGGACAACCCATCAACTCCGAGCTCAGACAGGTCAGAACCAGGAAGAACTCTCAAACACAGCTCACTATTTCACTAATATGCTTTACACTTGAAACTAATCTAATTTTTTGGGTCCAAACAACCAATGAAATAAAGGAAAATAAAGGAAAATCCCAATGCTAAAGCGGCAAATGGCAACTGCTTTTCTTCAGTTTGGTAAATTGTGATTTTAACTACTAACAATTTAGTAAGTGAAATAATGAGGTGTTTTTCTCTATGAATAAATGGAAGACTTTTGCTCATAAGTTTCTGCCGGGACATGTTTTAGTGGCATCAAAAGCACGGCAGACGCTGATGAATAAACAGAACCTTGATCACTGTTACCGTCTGGCCCATAAAAACTCAAATGCTCTTTTATTCTTTTATTGGATTGCTTTTACCTTTGACTCCAGGACACATTCACTTTCGAGCTTTTTTGAATGCTATGAGACAAAACCTTCTATGCCAAAGATTAGTTAGGTTAAGGTCTGTATTCTTCAGTGACCAATCCATGTTTGATATTATGAATGAATGAATGCCTTTTATTGTCATTACACACAATACACTGAGAATAAAAGCAGCTCCAGTATCAGTGCAAAATATACAGATGAAATATGCAAGAAATATGCAAGAAATATACAATATACACTTGAAATGTGTAAAATAGTGCAAGTAGGGTAAAAGTATTTCAGATAGAGGAGCTAGCCTATGAATTTAGCCCTATTATATTATATACTAGATAATATAACAATCTGATGAATCCTGGCATTGACATCTTGAAATAGGTCTGTGCCGTCAGGGAAGAAATATTCAAACCTGGTCATTTAGTATATTCTGGTATTCAGCTGATCTTCTTATAATCTTATACTGAAGTAAGCCCAGATCATTCAAATCCATTTTTGTTTTTGGAAAGGCAGTGTCTAGACTCATAGGCAAATAGAACATAAGATAAGATAAGACTTTATTGATCTCACAAAGGAGAAATTCAATGGTCATAGCAGCTCTTCAAAAAAAAAAAATACAGAGAAAGAACATATGGATAATTGTACATGTTTCAATATAAAATGAGAGTTTCTTATTAAAAACTCATGCATTGTTGTTGTCTGCTTTACAGGAGACAGTCACATCCTCCCAGCGCACGTTCACAGCCCGAGAGCTGAGGTCGGGCACAGATTACCTGGTCACCGTCATAGCTCAGTATCCCAACAGTGTGGGAGAGTCCACCTCGGCCAAACAGAGGACGCGTGAGTCACATTAAAGCCTCTAAATATACAAGTGTAGAAGTGGAATAAGAGTCTTTAAACTCTTGGTAGGCTCCATCCCGGGAGTGGCCAACCTGCGTCTGGTCCAGGCCGGGTTCTTCTCTCTGTCGGTCGGCTGGGACAGACCTTCCACTGCAGTCCAGGGCTACAGGCTCACCTACGGACCCAGGGGTAAGTCCTCTACAAAGTATTATAGTATTTATCCGTTTGTGTAGGCTCTCAGTCGTCCAGGAAGAAAAAAAAGCTTAAATCTTCAACTGGACAGGGTTGGTTGAGTAGAGGACGTTTCGCTTTTTCTCGCTTCTTCCTTGCTCTTGGAAAAAGAAATTTCTTTTTCTTTTTCTCTTCAACCCTGTCCAGTTGAAGATTTAAGTTTTTTTTAACACAATATTATTTCATATTAAGGTTAAAAATGATATTAATAAGCTTCTTATTACACCTTTATCAGCTTCAATATAAATAGGCCATGAAGAGTATACATATGAAGGTAAAGTAATTTATGTTCAACCACTCAATGGACATTCTTATTAACTGCTTATGAAAGAAAATGGGCGTTAATAAATGCATTAAACAGAGGACACATAGAGTCACACAGAATTAAAGCCCTAAGATACGGGTGTTCTGTGTAGAAGTGGAATATAAACCTTTAAATTCCACGTAGAATCCATCCCGGGAGTGGCCAACCTTGAAGATTTACGTTTTTTTTACAATATTATTTCATATTAAGGTTAAAAATGATATTAATAAGCTTCTTATTATACCTTTATCAGCTTCAATGTAAATAGGCCATGAAGAGTATACATATAAAGGTAAAGTAATTTATGTTCAACCACTCAATGAACATTCTTATTAACTGCTTATGAAAGAAAATGGGCGTTAATAAATGCATTAAATAGGGAACACGTGAGACACACAGCTTTAAAGCCCTAAGATACGAGTGTTCTGTGTAGAAGTGGAACATCCTGGGAGTGGCCAACTTTGAAGATTTAATTTATTTTTTCTACAATATTATTTCATATTAAGGTTAAAAACATTGAAACTAAAAACACAGTGGACCTTTCCCCTCTTAAAATCTACTTCTTTTAAAGGTGTGTTGCTTTTCCTGACCAAAAAGGGTTTAGATCAGAGAAAGTAAAGAAACAGGAACAGTAACAGAGTGGAGTGTTAACCTTTTGGTGGCGGGCCCCAGACGTGTTGAGAACCGAAAGCCGTCGTGGCTCAGTGAGATTCTGTTCCCTCGGGCCAGGGCTGTCAGTGAGAAGTTTTATTGCCAACCATTAACTAAAAAAATCAGAAACGTTTATTTAAATGAAGAGTTGTGTTAGATGTGGATCCTGTTGTGTCTTGGGAGTGGCTCTGGTCGTAAGTGTGTCAGTGTCTGTGTTACTGTGAGTCCTGTTTCTACAAGAGACAAGAGACATGTCCTGGAGTGCCAGTCTCACACGGAGAGACAGTGTTACCTGATTCACACTGGTATTTAGACCAGGCTGGATTTAACATTTGGTATTGATTATGTGTTATTATGTACGTCTGGTTGGATGCTAGTTATGTTTTGGCTTAGGAATACAAACAGCTGTAATTGTCTGAAAAAATGAGCCAATTTTTGCTGCTATTATTGTGTCCGGGCTCAGAGTATAAAGGCTTCTTATTGCTCTGACAAACTGTTTCTGTCAACAACAATGTTTGAGAACAGTAGGTCATTTATGTTGGCTGGCCCTGCAACAAAGTGATGGATTAATGTGTCCTCCCTCTGCTTTTTACCATTTGGAACTGTAATAGCTCATTGTATGAAACTACTGTTAATATTATTGACATTGTTACAATCCTAGATGCTTGTTTTTACCCTAATAGTGGTTCTATTTGAGTATGAGATGCTGCCAGTCTTCTTCAGTCAACATTAAATGATCTAAATTGATGAAAAGTGACACTAAAATCTCATATTTTTGTTTGTTGTCAATGCCGTTTGAATGCTAATGCTTTGAAGAGATGTTATTTTTGATCTAATCCCTGTCTAATGTTCTTTTGTATAATGTAGGGCAGCCTGCTTCTGAGCTGCTGGAGCAGTCTGTATCCGCAGACAGCACCTCCATCACATTAGAGTCTCTGCAGCCGGGGACGGAGTACGTGATCAGTCTGTTCTCTCTGGTGCCTCGGAGCTCGGCCTCGCCCTCAGTGCTCAACGCCAACACCTGTAAGAGCAGATCTGACCTGTCATTTTTAATGTTTTCTTTTTTAATGTCGTATGTCCTCAGAGTATCTGTATATCATGTATGTGTTCATTTTTAATGTTTTCTTTTTTAATGTTGTATCTAAGTGTCACTGTAACTCATGTATGTGTGTTGTATGTCCTCAGTGTCTCTGTAGCTCATATATGTGTGTTGTATCTCCTCAGTGTCTCTGTAGCTCATGTACATATTGTGTCTCCTAAGTGTCTCTGTAACTCATGCATGTATCTCCTCAGTGTCTCTGGAGGCGGTGCAGCAGCTGTCGGTGCAGACTGAGTCCGAGGGCAGTGTGAGGGTGCAGTGGGGAGGAGTCTCTGGGGCTCAGAACTATCGACTCGTCTGGGGCCCCTTCACAGGTCACACATCTCAGATTTATTTACAGTTTTTAATGCACAAGTGTTTAATAATCAGATCTCTTATTGAATGACTTGTTTACATTATTACTGACTACAGCCTGTGTCCTGTAGCTAGGAGGAGGATACTGTATTTACTGTAGAAATGTTCAGTGAAACTTGTTTAATGTTTTTTTTTTCATTAGTTTGTTCATGAAACACCTTTGAAATGCATTTGAACATTATGTTTGTTCCTCTTTGAATTCAAAACATATCAAAATACCTTGAAAATTACACCTATGTTTAATACTAAAAGGAAAAGAAAAATTATGATGAAGTTATGAGGTTCTGCATGGTTTTTATAACTTCATCACTAACACAGTATTTATTACTGTTATTAAACCTTGACTCTTTTGAAACAGCCCTATTCTAACTGAGGACACTGTTTGTTTCCAGGTCAGACGGTGGAGACGGCCGAGGTGGCCGGGGACACAAATTACTACATTCTGTCTCAGCTGCAGCCGGACACAGAGTACATCATCACCATCATCCCCCTGTACCAGGGCAAGACTGAGGGCCCTGTGGCCACGGCCCGGTTCAAGATAGGTCTGTACTCGCACTCTGGAACTCTTCTTCCGTAACCTTCGTTTAACCCTAACTTTTGACATAAAATTAAATTAAAAGTATACTTTAGGGGTGGCAACGCCTGACTGGCTTGTAATTTGTCAATGAGGTTCCTGTCACGTATAAATCTTGTCAATGCTGGAGTTTAGAGGTGGAGTTAAACTTATATTTAGCAGGGTGCACAGTATTTATGGTGGTCCAGTGATTCTTGTTTGATATTTTTTCATTAGAGTTTGTTACTTTGATCTGTAGCATCTTCTTTTTTACAAAGAGGACCATTTACTTTTTCACTCATAGCCTCCACTTTTAAGAAAATCTTGTAGTATCGGTTGGTATCTCAAGTCTCAAGTTTCAATATCAGAAGTAAAAGACCTCTTAGAGCTGCTTTGCAAGGTCTTATTTTCTCACAGTCTTTTCTTCCTGTCTGTTTAATGTCGTCCTGGTGGGAGACTCCAGAGTTGATCAACGACAGACGGTCTCTGTCCTCCGTCTGCTCAGGTTCCGCTTTCAAATTCTCCTCCAGATTCTTACTCAGCCTTTTTGGAGCAGGACAGAATCCTCATTTGCATTGTCACGTTTTGGAAATACTTTAATGTTTCCGTCTTTTTAGTATCTGTTTTGTGCTAATCCACTGCCATCATCATTTTGACTCTTTCCTCTGAGTCACTGCAGCTTCGAAGCTCGACAGACGACACGACAGACATGATTTCAAAGCCTTTTCATGTACACACTTCTCCATACAGTAGACCACAGGACGTCTGCCCCATGCTTTTGTTTATTCCTGTTTACACAAGCTCTACATCACTTGTTGTGTCTGCACTGTGGGATATTTAATTGTTATTAGGAACAAAATGTTGCAGTCATTAACAAAACCCACAGTACAG
>JAADKR020106299.1:0-10313 GCA_011763505.2 Lythrypnus dalli | reverse complement strand
CCTTGTCCTCTGTGCTCAGGTTGCCTCAGCCTGATTTTTTGTAAAATAAACTGTGCAAACCTTTTTGGAGTGTGTCTCTGCTCTGGGGTCCACTTGGCATCTCATAACATCAGATTGATCTCTTAACACATACACGTTCACCTACTTTTAAAAAAAGTACCTAATCTTCACAAAAACATGTTTAATTATTGCACTGATTCAATGTGTCTCCCTGGATTTAAATGGAAATTGTCATCTCAAAATGTACACTTTTGTACTTAACAATATTTTGAAGGTTCTTTCAGAAATATTTTTTTTTAAATAATTGATTCCCAGCCTGATTAATTGAGTTTTGAATTTTAAAAAACAAGGCCACATTTTTAAAAGATTTTCCCACTGATTCATAGCTTCTTTTAAATCAAGACCACATATCTAAATGTTCCTTCTGAAAAAGTATTTGGAACTAATATACCTCAATCCATCAATCTATCAATCCATTGTTCAGTTGTGGGTATTTTTAGCCTTTCGATGCAATATTTTTGTATAAAAACATAAAATGACAGCAAACTTGCAATACATTTTATTTTCTACTTATGTCTACAATCTACAGCAAAACTTACTCAAAATTGATATCACTACATTTATGTATTTATTCTCTATTCACCTGCCACCGCCAATTGCAATAACTGACTGACATGCAGGTTGCTATATTATTCCAAACCTATTCATCACTACTTCGACTGTTTTCTTTTAACGTCAGCTTTCCATATCATTTATTGCATTTGTCTTGATTATAATCCATCACCGAAGATTTTCTGGGAGAATCCTTTGCTGCAGCAGGGAAAAGGGAAACTCTCGACACTGCTGCTTGTTGACAGAGACCAAAGTGTGCCATTCTGATGCATGCTCCCTCCCTGTTACACTGTGAATAAGGCCAATGATGATAGAATGAGGCAATCTGTGCTCTTTAGGCGGCTGCATGTGTGTCAGGGGGGAGAGACAGGCCCAGATACCACAACAATGTGCACAGCCCTCCTCTGTGTGTGTGCCCATTAAAGGCAGTCAAGGAAGGAGAGCTCATTCCCTCTCGAGCCCTCGGACCAGTGTCTCGCGTCCACAGCCATTTCTGGACGTCGCTGGGGCCCCGGGCAAAATGGACACCAGGGGCTCGGGCTGAGACGTGTGAGCAAGTCCCATGTCCAAGCCGAAATGTCAAGACAGGCAGTGGAGTCAATGGGAGCATAAGGCAAAGAGTAAGTGAGGGACAGAAATGGTGCTGTTAAAATGAAAAGGGAAGAGGAAGAATGATTTGGAAGATTGGAGACAATGGTGGACATCCTTGAAAAAACATTCACAATCTCAGTGGAGCTTTCCTTGATAAATAAGAGATACATAATAACATTTACTCCTTGATTGAAACGTTTTATAATTTAAATGTGATTTGTGATTAGTGGTTCTCAAAGGGTCAATTTTGTTTGTCAATGTTTGTTCAGGAAAGTTCGCCACAGTCGCTGACCATGTTCTGGGCATGCATAGTTTGGAAATTTTGAGCAAATTGGATTAGTTTCCAGCTTTAAAAAAAACATTACTTATTAAAGCATCAGTAACTTTTACAAGACTTTTTTAATAAGGCAGCCATACATTCACAGATATTTTTCAGCTCGAGGCCCTAGGGCTTGGCAATTGCCTTGTTAATTTCCTCATTGGAACTGCTCTGCTCGTGCAACCTCTGCTAAAAACAATGTTTTAAGCTGCATTATTTTTTGCCTCAAAAACAGAGGAAAGGGTTGGTTTTAAAAGCCAATAAAACAGTAAAGCTGTTTAATGTGTCCATACTTTGTCAGCTCATTCTGATCATTTCATTGCTCAAATTACCATCACTGTCAATATTTTTGATGTTGTGAAATGTCTGGCATCTGGGCCAAGAGTCCTGGTGGGGACAACTTAGTGTCCTGAATGAAATTGTACAAACTGTATGTAGTATATTTATTTGTATCAATCAATTAACTGGATTAATTTAATAATGTGTTGGTCAATTAGCCTTAAAATGAATTGTTACACCCTTTTAATGTTTAAAGGGGAACCAGTTCAATGATAAGATAATACATGCCTGCACATGCATTAAACATTCATTAAACAATAGAAGGCTAATTATTACAAATATTCCTGAACGATGTGAGTTCTTCAGGCATAATTTAATTTAAATGTAATGCTAAGAATAAACGTAAACCGTAAACATTGAATATTGACATGTGAAACCAATAATAAATTTACATTTTACCAGATGAGGTACGTACAATTAGCCAAGGAGGAACACGACTGATCCTTTTTAGTATCATTTTTATTATTTAGAACATGATCTGAAGCTACATTGAAAGAGAACTTCATGTCTGCTGTCATTTTGGATACTGAAAGATTTAAAAAAACTACAAGCTCAGAGTCGAATTGTGCACATCATCATCTCCTCATTCTGTGACTGATCCCAAAAGCAGGTCTCACTTGTCATCGTCCCCAGACTGCTTTGCACAGAAAGCAGTATGACTGTTCCCATGCTACAGTCTTTTAGCATCAACTTTCAAAAACTATCCTGCCAACTTGTCATTTCATTACACTTTATTATATCTCACTATCAGCAGAGAGGCTGCCATACACCTAATCTAAGTCTTCTCTGGGAAAATGGAAACCCTTATCCAGAAGAGATCACATTTCCCACACACTATATATAGAGGCCTACTCTATTTTAACTTATTTAATATAATAACGGTTTTCAAAGTAACTACCTCATTAAAGCATAATATGTCTCTTCTAATTCCTCAATTCTGTAAATTCCTTTTGTCGGGGTGCTGTCTGTGAAGAAGACGAAAGGCAGAAATCCTCCCCATTTCAAAGAGAAAATGGAGCTGAACTCGAGATGGAAACCCAAGTGCCTCGAGCCGCGACTTGAAACAGATTTTTAGACTGCAAACCCTGCCCTGCAACTAAATCTTCACTGTACACGCTTTGATGACTCACAGTACAAATGTAAATAAGGATAACTAATATGGACGCACACGCTCCCCAAGTATTTATTAGGTGCGTGTTTCTAGCAGCACGTGGATCCGGCTAATCATTAAAACAAAAGCGCCGACATTTGCATTCAGTCATGGTAAAGACGGAGAAAGACGACGGTTAATCCAAGCGAGAGATTGAGAAAGAAAGGTGTTTTAAAGAGACTCGGAGTCAGGCTTTTTCTGATGAAATATTCCCATTGTAGAAGTTAGAATTAGATACCCTTTGTCTTTTGGCAGCGGGAGTATAGTATAGCAGCTTATAGAAAAACAAGAAAAAGGGATAGTTTTAAGACTCACATTCAGTGTATTCTAACCCATGGGCCAAATATATACAGGACTGTCTCAGAAAATTAGAATATAGTGATAAAGGTCTTTATTTTCTGTAATGCAATTAAAAAACAAAAATGTCATACATTCTGGATTCATTACAAATCAACCGAAATATTGCAAGCCTTTTATTGTTTTAATATTGCTGATTATGGCATACAGCTTAAGAAAACTCAAACAAAAAATTACAATATTTCCTCAGACCAAGTAAAGAAATAAGATTTACAACAGCAAAATAAAGTCAAACATTTGAAAATGTCCGTGAATGCACTCAGTCCTTGGTTGGGAATCCTTTTGCACTGATTAATGCATCAAAGCAGTGCAATTCTCACAATATTCTAATTTTTTGAGACAGTCCTGTATACTGCATTGTTGTATTTCCTGAATTTAGCTTTTGTATGTACATTATAGCATGTTGTGCCCTATACTGCGCCTCATATGCATCCGGCTCAAACCCTCCATCTCGATAAACTCGTGCTTATCACTTCACGTGGAAATAACGGCAGAAATCATTCTCCTGCTCCCGGGAGTCTGTCGAAGTGATGCATTCTCCAGCTGCTAAAGAGGAGACGCTGCTTTCTGGACGGAATACAAAACACCCACCAGCCCCAAGAGTGCACCCAGGAGCCATAGTACACTGGTTTATATAGATACAATATATATACTACATGCATGAGTACTGGAGGAAAAGTACTGCAGGAGAAAGACGTGTTGTCAGTGGGAAGATGCATCCAAATTGATGGAGGAAGAAAAGAAAAAAAGAGTTTCGAAAATTATTTTATTCTGGTGTATTATTCATCAGCACTGCATTTTGAGTGGGAGATAATACATATTTTGAATAGTCCAAAAGTAAAATGTGGCTTCAGAATCACAAAACTTCCTTGTTCTGAGTCAGTGCCATATACTGTTCTGGGATCTGCATTTTAAGGCTTTTAAAACACACTGACAGATTTTTACATTGAGGAATTTGTAGAAGTGAAGTGAAGTAGAAAGTATTATTTATTTTTTTTTTGGAGTAAAAGTAAGAAGTTCTCAAACTGAATACTCAAGTAAAGAACAGAACCTCAAAAACTTTTAATAATAAGAATGAAGAATGAAGAGTCCGGACAATGATTTTGTGGAAAAATACCTTCTACAGTGAAAATCAAATCCTTGACAACGTTTTGATTCATTGTGAGGGCCTGGTTTTCAAACACATCTTTGGTATTTTAACAATGTTGTTCTCTACCCAAATTCCATTTTCTTTGAGCCCGACAACCAAATAATTGACATTTTTACCACATATTTGAGCTGCCGGTCTTTTCAGTTTTCAATGGCATGTCTGTGCGTGGGATTTATTAGTTGTTATTCTCTAAAGGTGCTTTTCTTTTGATGTTTTGTTGTTTTGTTTGGCCTGTGAGCTCTGTGCCCGCAGAGGGAGATTTAGCTTCTCGTGCCTTTGTTTTTTGGATCTCACACATCGCCTGAACTGTTTTGATATTTTCTAATAACTTAATATGTGAGTTGAAGTATTAAAATGATTCAGGCTAAAATGAAATCCATGTACTGTTTTTCTGGGCTGCTCTTGTGCACAAAGATAAGAATGAAAATCCTGATTCCATGAGTCACATAATTACAGAGAATTATCTGATGCTTCAGGTGTGTTTTAAAGAACTGTCGATGTGGAGAGTACAGAACTGAGCTTTTATTTTTGTTTTTGTGCTCACAAAAGCTGGAGAAATGAAATACACATTTCTTTTGCAGCTTTGTGTTCAGTCCATTAGCAGCGCGGTGGGAAAAAATATTAATTATTATTAATTATAACGTAGAAACCCTTAAGTTTAGTTGAAAAAGTTGGTTTGAAGCACACTTAAAAGCCATATATCTGTATTGTGCTGCTCAAGCGCATGATTCACTTTCGCTAAAATTCAATTACATGTGTGTTGCAGGTCTATAAAGAGCAATTTTTGGTTGCCTTCAAGTTTCATGTTGAATTGGCACACATTGCCGGAGATTGTACTTTGTATTCCAAGCCGAGCTGTGCTTCATCTCTGACATTGTTTCTTCCCTATCTGCTCCAGAGAACATTACACACTTCTAACTCCATGAACTTATGTTTTCTGATTCATTTATCATGTGTGGTTGGTTAAATAAACAAGGAAACTTCATGCACGGGGCCTGTGTGCAAGGTTTCCTCGATTCCTTTTTGACACACATTTTGACACACTTTGACTCTTCTCATCTGAATACGAGGCTGTGTTTGTCGGTTGCATTAATAAAATAACTATGTAAATACTGCACAATGGCTCGATGTGACGCCCCCTGGAGGACAAGGTGCCCTACGCTCAGTGCCTTATCTACATTATGGAGATCTATTCCCGATCTGAAAGGTTGTAATCTGGAGCCTCTCTCTGTGAAAGATGGAGGGCTCGGTGACAGTGATCCCCGGAAGTGCATGCTCTGTTTGTAGATGGATTCCTCATCCTTCAGGCTTTAACATGGCATCAGTTTAGAAGCCCCTCAGTGTTAGTGCTGTGTATTGTGTTGAATTAGTGATGTGTCCCTTAGTATTTCACATGTGTACCAGCCTCTCTCAGTGATGCATCGATTAGGGTTTCTAAACATATCTCCTTCCTGTCACTGTGCTATTTATAATTGACATTTTGACCTTTCTGTCCCGGCCTCGGTGTGTCACACCCTCATTAGAGAAACAACTCACACAATGGGAAGATTTGTATTTAAAGAGGCACAGACACAGAGTCAGTGAAAGACAGTTACATCCGTCAGTGTCTGACTCTGAGGGATGGCATTATGGTTTCTCCTTGACTTTTGGTGCATCGTGTGGTGTCTTTGGGTCAAATACAGTTCTAATTTTGTTTTATTTCATGTCTAAGTTTACAGATCGGTTTATATGTCTAATAAGTAATTCTAATAAGTCTAATGATGTTAAAAGCTAAGTTTTAAAAGTGAGACATTCTGTGAAGGGGATTATTATTTTATTATTTTATTATTGCAAGCGTTGATGTCCCCTGGCGTCCCCTGTCCCCTTGATACTTCCCACAGTGAAGTATCCAGCACAACAGAAAAAGGTCTGGCAAACTCATAGCATGCTGGTTTTGGCTGGTTCCAAAGCCTTAGAGAATGTTCAGCTTGTAAGTATATATTTTGGCAATATTGTTTTTGTATTATACTGTATTATTCAGTTTCTTACAAGCGTTACATATATATACTGTATAATATGTGCTCAGGAACATACTGTACGAGCAGGTCTGGGCTGCAACCCCAAGGTCACAGTGGAAACAGCTCCAAATGTGGTGGAGAATGACAGAAGATAAGAGGCTGAGATCCTGTGGGACGTCCAGATACAAACTGACAGAATGGAAATGGAGAACCAGGAGGACTTTGTGCAGAGGAAAGGGAAGATGGTGTGGTTAACAGAGCAATACCAAGGGATTGCAACATCAGGAAGAAAGAACATGAGCAGTGTTGGGAAGAACTGTGTTTATTAATAATCCACTTAGTGTGGATTTACCCATTAGGGGATCAATAAAGTATCTATCTATCAAGCAATATTGTTAGATTTACCAGTAACTAATAATCTAATTAATTATAATTTCCTTTGTTAGATTCCTGATTCTGTCTAAGTAACAGAGATAGTTATTTTATTGTAGCAGAAAAGCTGTCTCTGATCCAACTCTGTATCTTTTCATATTACTCACTAGTTACAGAAGTGTGAGAGCTGGACCAGAGAGGATAATGATTGGCGCTGAGGGTTTCTTTAAGGTTGCTCACAAACCATGCAACAATTAAACAACATAACACACAAAATAATGCACTCACACACAGATGTTAATTGTGCTGTTCCATGCTCTGTAAGAGTGGGCCGTAAAAGCAGCAGGAGCCGGTATCGAACTGCGGTGATGGGCAGAACCATGCTTTTCTGAATCATTTATGTGACGCCCGGGAGAACGTTTGCTCCAGAGGAATGAGTGTTTGGTGCACACTCACACCACAATCCCCCCTCACACTGCATGTCCTCGAGCTGCATCCATTATCAAGAACGCTCTCACACTGTTAATGTTAAAGCTGGGCTTGATTATCAGGCTGATAATCAAGCTCAAACCCTTCAAAACACTTCAAACACTTCAGAAAAGGGCAGAAAGTCAAAGAATCAACTTTATATCGCCGGCTCCAATGCATTTCAACTTAAAAGAGCAGGAGGTTTTCTGGGCTAAGTGTTGACAGAGTTTTTCACCCTCTGCAGTGATAAACAACCAAATGTATATTCCTTATCTCTGCATCCACACAGCTCCGGTTTGGTCTCACTCCAGTTTTTGGCATTTAGCCTCACATGAAAAGTGAGAAAGCCCTGCAGTCTGACACTCTCTTAAATAAATTGGCTCCAAAGTGGATGCAGACTGAGCCCAGTGAGCCAGGTTTCATTAGATTTCATTGCAGGTCTAAGTCCTCCTCTCAAAGGGCCATATCCGGCTTTAACAAAAGGAATAGTAGACCTAAATGAGAAATACAGTATTTTCAAGATAATATAACACATTTCAGATGACTACTTTTTAATTTGGTTTCATTGGAGCAGTTGAAGTCAGTTTTTAAGGCTTTTGTTGCTGCTCAAATCGATCTGTCAGAGCAGTGTAAGAAAACAAGAGCATAAGTTCTGAGCTGAGATTGAAAGGCTCGTTCCCAGCGGCCTCGGAAATACATTACCGACAGAGCAAGCGTCGGATCAGGCCTCGTAATCCGGCGCAGGTGCCTCTTGGCCCCTGTCCAGGTGCATTGTGGGAACTCACGGCCCCCGCTGGGAGTCGGCAGCTTGACATTCTGGTCTTTGAATTACGTGTTTCTTTGTAGGGGAGGCTGCGGGAAAAAAAAGGCCAGAGACAGGAGTCGGGAATGGTATTTGATGAAGTGATGCATGAAGAGCGGCCTGGAGGATTGTAAACATGAAACACGGAGCAGCTGACCCTTCACAAACAAGGCCAGGACTGGGAGACAGAGGGGAATTCACTTGACTTACACACAGGAGGGAGAGAGAGGGAAGAAACGGTGCAGGTATTGGAGAAATTGTATAAGATGCTAAAGACATGTGTGGAAAGCAGGTTTCTCCAATAGATTTCCTACTACTTTTACATTGAGGTGCATTGTGGAACTTATTGTGCAAAAAAACCACAAAAAAAAACTTGATATCAGTGCATATTTGACCCTTTAGTGACTCAGCGGCTGTATGAGTGGTTAGCATGACTCCTTTGCTTTCCATCTTAAAGGCCACTACAGTATGACGCCTCAGGATCAATGTTTTTTTTTTAAAGGTTTCTAAATCCTAAAAAACAATTGATCATAGAGCGTAATAGAAGTGATCATGATGGAAAGTAAAGACACCATGATAACCAGTCAAAATTCGCAAGCATATATATTTTTTCCCTCATATGAAGTTTACTTTACTGCACCTTTTACTAAAAATGGTTGACTTATGCTGCATTAAAACCATAGGAAAAATGCAGAATATTCCCTACAAATCAAGCCCATGTTATTTCAGGTATAGTAGATATACTGTATATTGATATGATAGTATTACAGTACATTTTTCTACACTGTCATACTGTATTTCTGGGTTAAAAACTTGTTCCCAATGTCCAGACATGACAAAAAGTGCACAGACCACACACATTTTCCCACATTTAATCTCTCACTCGTCTGACTCCACAGACTGAACACTTCTGGTCAATAAAAACCACACACTTCTGTTTTCTGCAGAGAGTAGTGTCACACATGAGAGCCCCAAAATGGAGGGAGCTGAGCTGGATCCATGCAGCAGAAACAATGATGGATGAGGCAAGCAAAAGTCGAAAATATCAAACATTACACTAAAAGGGAACTTGGCATTGGACAAAGAACAAAACAAGATTCCTAACAATGAAATACGATTAAAAGCCCTTGAAAAAACCTCTTAAGTTAAAGCACTAAAGGCTCTGAGATGCTTTTAGCTTTTGTCTCTGCTTTTCCAAATTCCAAACTCCATTATTTCATGTAATGGCTGCTCCCTGCTGCATCGAGTGAAAAAAGATAAATATAAATGCTGAAAAATCGTTCACATTCTTTTAAATACAGTGTTTTTTGCAGCAATAATATTTTTATGAGCAATACTAATGTGTAGAGCTATGAACATCATTAATCTTCATTGTCAGTCTCTCATCTGTGAGCTGTGGGGGTGCAACATTTACTTTAATCATAGTTGCAAACATCTACCTTAATTACATGCCATAAAACACAAAGGATGCTCTTGACATCTGTGTTTCTCCCTGCCATACAGTAATCCTCCATTGTATTACCCTCCAGGATCAATTGAAAGTCATTAAGTTTCATGGTTATTCTCTTATCAGTGTTACAAGGTCAGAGGATGGAGGGAGGAGGCTAGAGTTTTCTCATACAAACACAATCCTGGGTTCCTGGCAATAAGAGGTGTCCTGCAGGCATGTTTCCCTTTTCTGTATTCAGCTTTAATAAACAACCGATAAGATGAATTGGACTTACTGTGTGTCTTTTTGACCAAGGACTACTCTGACAGTACTGCATGTACCAATCTTATAGGCCAATGTCTGCAGGATTGCATTCTTGGTAATCGATAAAAGGCACTATATCTTTGTCAACATTGTCTTTGTCCACAGAAACAAAGCGACTGTGTTTGTTTTCCTGTGTGTGTTAAAACCTAAAAGTCTGGTGAGAAATCTAGGAGTCATCATGAACTCAAAGCTGAACTTAAACAGCAACATCAAAGCAAGATGAGGACACAAACACAACTCTCAGAACATGTTTCCCACAGTAGACTGCTCTGGGACTCATTAGGACCTGACTGGGGACTGGGACTGGGACTGGGAGACATGGGAGACACATTTCACTTCCAAGTTGATTTTTGCCAAAGGGTCTGGCAGTCCTCAGTCTGGAGCTCATTCTGCTTGGATAATC
>JAADKR020105811.1:0-10323 GCA_011763505.2 Lythrypnus dalli | reverse complement strand
TGTAGAAGGGGGGGAGGTGACCCCTCAATGGCTGAGCAGCCATTAATTACATTAGCATCTAAACAACAGGTCTGTCGGCCATGTTTTACCTTTCCTCTTAACTTTGTGAACAAGACCCCATCATGACCTTTTTAGCATAGTTCTAAATTTAAAAATAACAAATTAAATTATGATACTGGCCACAATCACTACAGAAGTTAAAATAAATGTATATTTCAGACATAATACACCAAACAGTACATGTTGCATTGTAGTCTATACACTGGAGTACATTACAAGACAATGGACGTCTATTACAAGGATTATAAACGGGCAATATCCGCCCACACCTTGTCTTTTTTCTGGTTGTCTTTGTAAAAAAGGTGTTTAGGATCATACAAAATTGTCTTATTCTCCACCTCTAAAATCAGCGTCTCCTCGTCCATTGTTGCGATAAAAAGTTGGTCCTGAAGTTGGTGCGACAGGATATTACGCACTTTAAGCCTTTCAAAATAAAAGTTACAACTATATAGATCTACATATATTATGACACCTTTTCTGGGTACACAATTTATACCTCAAATATCATATACAGATCACAGTTTGACCATTGTTTTTTGTCCTCACCAGTACATATGTGTTTTTAGAAGATTGCCAAGTTTCAAATTCAGTGTTGAATTGACACCTCTTCCTCAGTATTTGGTGCAAAAACAGTAGTTCACAACCAATATTTATATAAAACGTTGTGTATTATTATTGTTTGTAGTTGCTAACGTTCTCTTTTTACATTGTTTAACTTTGATAAACCGGATGCTCTTTGCGTGTTTCCTGTAAAGTGGGACGCTTGGCCGACGGACACCGAGCGGAGTCGGACCAGAAAAATAGACGGAGGATGTGGAATCCAGGGGTTAGGCTCTTCATGGCGGCAAAAAAACAACAAAAACACAGTGGGACAAACAAAACAAAAAAACTCAGGGAGAATCACAGTCAGAAGATAATCCACTCCCATGGACGGTCAAGCAGAATCAACCTCATGACTGATTACAGTCCATTTGAGAAAGAGCCTGAAGACTGTGGAGCTGATGTCCAGTTGGTCGGTTTTCACTGGAGCATCAGCAGCCAGCAGAAAATCACCTAAAAACAGATGCCACTCCCCAGAGGAGTGGTACAGGGGACACCATGTGAATAGCAATAAACGGACTATACGTAAATGAAATACTGCAACAATTTAAAGAGTTTATAAGGTAACAAAAACAAGAGGACAAGGCTCAGTGCACCGTACTTCCCCTGGTGTTATTACTCTTAGGGCAGCTTTAGGCTGTGGGTTTGGAGTTCTAGCTTACTTAACCATAGGCTAATTCGAAGAGGAACGTTTGAAGCCTAGTCTTGAATATAGAAACTGTGTTTGCTTTTTTAACAAGAGCTGGAAGTTCATCCAATGAAACCAGAGCTTGAAAGCTAAAGGCTCTACCTCCAACTGTGCTTTGACAGACTCGAGTAGTCACCAAAAGCCCTGCATTTTGAGAGCGAACTCAACAGGAAGCCAATAGAGAGACTTGAGCACAAGACTAATGTGCTCCCTTCTATTCATTCTTGTTAATAATCTTGCAGCTGCATTTTATTATTTTTATTTTTTATTTTTAAAGGAAAGCAGAACAACAACAGTAACAACACCACGGCTCGTACATGTGAAATGTAATAACAAAGAATTACCTGTGATGTTAATAAGCACACAATTACATGTGTATAAACAAACAGAAAACAAAGCTACTAGTTATCAGTAATCTGTCTTGGTCACATTCAGGAAGGCCAGGAAGCCCCAAGTAGCCAAACTTTTCCCAAGTGAATTGGTTCTTGTGAAACTGAGACTAACTTGTGAACTGTGAACTAACTGTGAAACTTTCTATCTGTATGACTGAAGCCATATCAGCCAACCACCTCTGAAAGCAAGCAATTTGCACTATGTCATTATGCCCCATTGCTGCAAATGCATATTTGATGTCATTTTTCATTTTTATATCCACATTTTTTATCTTAGTGTATATATTTTTATCATTTGTCTATTTTTATTGCATACCTTATAATCATAGAGTTTTTAGATATTTTATTTTTTCTCCTTATTTAGTGTTTAATGTTGCACGATGGTACCACAAAAAAAATCCTAGTTTGTGAACTCCTTCACTGCCAATGATATTAAAGCGAATTCTGATTCTAATTGTATACCCAGACAGCTTCCCAAAAGAGGTAATCAGTTCTAGCAGAAGGGGAACAGATTTTACTGTTTTTTGTAAGCCTAATATGACATAGTCTACGTACAGGCTATTGAGCATTTCGGTGCCCCCTACTTCCAAACCTAAAATATCTGGATGGCTTTTATGGGTAAGGCAGCAAGAGGGCAAGAGGGCAGGCGAGAGAGGACAGCCCTGCTGTACCGAGCAATGCACTGGAAATGGCGTCGACCTATCACAATCAGTTAATATGGAGCATATCAGGCTAGCTGATATCAATCTAACCCAGGATTTAAGCAAGTCGCCAAACCTGAATCTGTGCAGGTATTCTAACAAACAGTTGGGTGCGAAAATGTGGGTAACTTTGTTAATTTTCACGATTTCCCTTTATAAATCATTGGTTCTTAGGATAAAAAAATCACTTTAATATATCATATAGGATATACTGATTTAAAAACCTTTAGAACTAATTATTGGAACTCAAAATTGGTTTTGGTCAGCTCAGTGACCCTTGACCTCCATACACAGGTGAACCCAATCATGAGAAAGGATATTTAAGGTCAATTGCAGGCTCTTTTCTCTTCTTTGGATCTTCTCTGAAAAGTAACGACATGGAAGTCTCTAAAGAACTGTCAAATGAACTGAAAACAAAGATTGGTCAACATCATGGATGAGGGGAAGGTTAACGAAAGCTGTCTCAGAGATTTCAGTTGTCTGTTTGGACAGTTAGGAACATACAGAGGAAATGGAAGACCACAGGCACAGTTCAAGTTAAGGCTCAAAGTGGCAGACCAAGGAAAATCTGGGATAAACAGAAGCAAAAAATGGTGAGAACAGTCAAAGTCAACCCAGAGACCAGCACCAAAGACCTACAGCATGATCTTTCTGCAGATGGAGTCATTGTGCAGCGTTCAACTATTATGCGCACTTTACACAAGGAGATGCTGCATGGGAGAGTAATGCAGAAGAAGCCTTTTCACCGCCCACATCACAAACAGAGAAACTTTAGGTTTGCTAAAGCACATTTGGACAAGCCAGCTTCATTTTGGAATAAGGTACTGTGGACAAATTAAACTAAAACTGACTTATTTGGACATAACAAGAACCGTTAGGCGTGGAAGAAAAACAACAAAGCATTGCAAGAAAAACGCTTGCTGTCTACAGTACAATTTGGTGGTGGTTCCATGCTGATGTGGGGCTGTATGGCCAGGGCAGGGATTAGAAATCTTGTTAAAGTTGAGGACGCATGGATTCCACTCAATATCAGCAGATTCAGGAGACCAATGTCTGGGAATCAGGAACAAAGTTTAAATTGTGCCGGGGTTGAATCTTTCAACAAGACAACGTCCCTAAACACTGCTCAAAATCAACTAAGGCCTTCATGCAGAGGAACAAGTACAACGTTCTGGAATGGCCATCTCACTCCCAAACCTGAATATTATTGAAAATATGTGGTGTGACTTCAAACCTGAATGAACTAGAGATATTTTGGAGGGAAGAATGATCCAAAACACCTCCAACCAGAACCCAGACTCTCATTAGAAGCTATAGGAAGCATTTAGAGGCTGTTTTTTCTGCAAAAGGAGGATCTACTAAATATTGAGTTCAGTTTTTTTCTTGTGCCCCTGCCTAATTTTGTTTAAACAATTATTGCACACTTTCTGTAAATCCTATAAACTTCGTTTCACTTCTCAAATATCACGATGTTTGTCTCCTAAGTGATATATTAAACTGTTTTTTTATCCTAAGAACCAATGATTTCTGAAGGAAAATCATAAAAATTAACAAAGTTGCCCATATTTTCACACCCCACTGTATATGGCCACTCGACCTTGTTGAAAGCCTTTTGTGCGTCTTGAGATAAAATTGCTGCCCCACTGGTTTCCTCATGATCACCATACATAATATTAAGAAGGCGTCTGACATTGGAGAAAGAGAATCTACCTGGGATGAACCCTGTCTGGTTGGGATGGATTATGGACAACAAATGCTTGTTTAATCGACAACTAATATTATGGTTATTATTTTCCTGTCACAATTCTGCAGAGGTGAAGGAAGACAAATAAACCTGGGATCCAACTGGACCGCAATCTACATTGATCAGTTGCTCTTATGTGGGTCTCTTGCAGAAAAATTACATCTGCAGAAAAGATGTTGGAAGACCTTGTCCCTCTTAATAACATGACCCAGCCCCTTAACATTCCATGAGACCACCGTGACCTCCCTGTCTCCGACTGTTACTCTATTCTGGGCCCCCTGTATTTATGAGTAATAATAAAGATGACATAATTGAGCAAAAGCATACTGACCATTGTAAATTGACTGGCAGGGTTAGCGAAACAGAACAGACAGAAAAACAAGTAACATTCATGTGTCCGAGCCATTTACAAAAACATATCCCCTCCATCCCCCATCCACCTTGTGCCTACCTGAACCTGTCACATAGCATCCTACATTCATCTTTATCTTAATGGGAGCTGCTGGGCGAATATAGAAGTCATTACTAACGGTGTCATCACCATCTCCCTTCTGCACATAATTACAAAAAGGAAAAACAATAATCCAGGCACTATATAATACCGGAATTGTAAAATTATTAAAACAAGGAGAACAACCGAAACCCGCACCCCAGAATGAGGGGATACGGCATCAGATTAAATGGAACTTCATAACGATTTATGTCAACAATGTAAACAATATACACAAGTCCCAGTGCTGTGAGTGGCTAACCAGCCGCTTTAAAGAACAGTTGCCTCACCTCAGTACAGACTTAAATTGGATAAAATAAGAAGTGTGTGAGCTCATTCTCCTCCACTTAGGTTATTCTTCCCCAAGGACTGTGCTGTTTTGCCTGTATCTATGAAGAGCTTGGGGACCTCGTCATCCCGGAAGTAGACGTAGAGTTTGGCCGGGTACCACAGGGTGTGTTTCACTCCTCCATCTCACAGAGCCTGCATCACATCTCGGAAGGCACGGCGTTGGACCATCACTTAGTTGGTATAATCCAGAAAATCCTCAACTCCTTTATACTCCAGTGACTGTTGTCTGCTCCAGCGGGGAATTAATTCTTTATCCTGAAAGTGGTGGATACTTGCCAGAATGGTGCACGGTTTAGCGCCAGCAGTTGGCTTCGGATGAAGCGAGTGGTTTACCCGGTCCATTTTAACCAGGTGCCGGAAGTGCTCAGCGCCGAGTAGTTTGGGGATTAGTTTGTAGACAAACTTGGTGGGTTTACCTTATGGGTTTATCTTCTTCACCCTCCTGTTACCCCACGATTTTGATGTTATACCTCTGGGAGCAGGCCTTGCAGATCCAGAATTTTAGCATGAAGCAGTGTTACACTTCTCCAGCTCAGAGTAACTTGCCTAAAGAGTTAAAGCATGCGTGAGTCCAGTTTGTTTGCGGCCTGCTCCTGACTAGTCACACTGCCTGTGAGGCTGCAAGTGCATGGACCTTGGTCAGGATTGTTTCGGATATCTCCGTACACAGTGTTTTGCACAAAGCATAAGTCTTGTTTGGTGGTGCGTCTGGCTGGATAGGGGAGTCTCCAAGATTTTTGACAGTTGAATGAGAGGATACAATAACATGGTCAAGGGTTATAATCTGGTCACACTGTTTTCTCCTTGTTTGACTGTTGGCATCATATCCTTTTTATCAAATGAGTTGTTTGTTCTCCACAGCCTAAGACCAGCCAAAAAGTTCAACTTGTGTCCTGTCAGTCACAGAACATTTCTCCAAAAATCTTGGGAATCATCCAAATGTATATTTATTTATTTTTGCAAAAGTGGCCTGTATCTTTTTATTTGTCCCTGCGGTTTTCATCTTAGAACTCGCTCATGGATGCCATTGTTACTCAGTGAGTCATGAAGTCTGACCTTGACTGAGGCCAGTGATGTTGGGTTCTTTAGTGACCTGCTGATGAGTCACTGTCACACTCTTGGATCATTTTGTGGCATGTTTTCTTATTAGACTTAGTCTCTACTTTATTTTGTCTGACAGCTCTGGTGGGGACACTTTCTTTATTCAACAAAATTGGTGGTATTCAAACTGAAATCACTGAGGGCGGCATTTTAATATAGATTGGTTGGGATTTGTCTTTCCCTTCTTAAATGTGAAATGATATTGAAACTGCATTTTGTATTTACTGGTGAATGTGATATACAATTTGTGTGATATAAAAATAACTTGATGATCAGAAACATTGTATTTATTGCAAGTGTTTTAAATACCAAAAAAAAAAAAATGAAATGAAGATGGGGCAAAAACTTTTTCACCAAACTATATTTATATTTTCAGGTTGAATTTTGTGTTCTTCTGGAAAGGGATGCCCAGTAAAAAAAAAAAAAAAAAAAGGCTATTTTCTTAATCCTAGTAGTAGGGTGCCAACTTGGAAGTACTCAAAGAAAGTTATTTCCAAGAGCTAAGCATGTGAACAAGCTATTTTTATTTATATATTTATCTTTTTTTTTTTTCAATTTGAAAACATGAATTATTCATTACAAGGTTTTTAAAAGTACTGATGATTTATGCTTATTAGGGGAAAACAATATTTCGTATACACTTTTTTTTGACAGTTTCAAGACCAGTTCCTGGTTTAAAAACAAATAGTCAAAATGTAGCAATAAGCATTTGTGGAGTTAACTTTTTAAACTATTTTTTTCACTATTTTAAACATGTGGTTTCGAAGTGCACAACATTGTCTTATTGCCACACTTTTTCTTTGACTTGAGCAGTGTTGTGAGTTAACAGTAGACTTTTCAATGTATATTAGAGGTGGGAGTAAGCCACAAAGTGCAAGTCTAAAGTCAAGTCCAAAGTTATGACCGGTCAAGTCCCAAGTAAGTCCAAGTCATTTTGTCATGGGGTCAAGTCACACTTTTGACCTCAAGTTGAACCTGTAGGAGTTAGGACTAATGTTTATTGTGGATTTTAGTTTTTTTTTTATATAGATATGTTTGATCTACTTGAAAATGTGCAATCAAGATAAGTCAATTTTCAAAATGGAACAATTTTGCTAATTTTTTTGCTTAATGTCAAGTTTTTAAAAATCTTGGATTTCATATTATAATCAATATTTAATAGAAAAACATGTTACAATTTATTTTTCTGGCTCCAGTGTGTGTACCAAAGTGGTTAAAATGCTGGTACAGTATTTTAAGATTGGAGGCCTCTCTCAAAAAAATGCTTATAGCTGTAGCAATCAAAAAAAAAAAAAATATCAGAGTAAAATTCTTTTTACTTATATGATGTAAAGATAATCTCTCCAGCCAATCACAAGCTGCCTGCATTAAAGAGTCAATTCACAGGGAGGGATTAAGAAAGTGTGGCAGTTATAAGAGGGCGAGGTTTACTGTTCATATCAATCTTTGTCCTTCCCTTAGGTTTTTAAAAGAATCAGATTCATGTACAGCTTTAAGTCTGACTTGGGTCAATCAGGTGACTTGTGTCCTCCACCAATGGTGATTATAGAATATATTTTAAAATATGTTTATGTTAGCAAATAAGATTTTTACATTTCTTCCTTTATCTAATTGTTTTGGGCATATTCTTTGGAAACGTCAGAAGATAGCAGTAAACAACTCAAATATGGCCGTCACTATTGTGCATTCCTGTCTCTGCCAATCTCATTGTTTGATTTTCTTTTGAACTTTGTCATATTTTGTTTTTTATTCCTCCTCTATCCTCTTCACTCCTCCTTGTATTCCTTTTTTTCTATCCCACTGTAGACAATGTGTTTGTGATAACAAGTCCTCTCCTATCTGGACATCAAAGAAAAAGCCAAACGGCCACGTGGTTTACAAGCATCGATCACGGTCACCGTCCTGGGGCTGTGGGAGCATGGTGTGACTCTTGTCTTTGCTTTTCAAATTACAGGATATAATTTAGGACAAAAATGTAAAATGCCCTGGAGAAAATTTGTCTTGGAAAATATGTATTCTCCCTTTGCTTTTCTAAGTAAAGGCAATACCATAATTATGGCATTAATTAGTCTGTTTTTTCCATGATTTTTTCCATTATTTGAAATATATTGTTCTCAGTGGGCACACAAATCTGTACCCATAACAGTGATTTTATAATTGTTTGGTTATACTTAGGTTTAGAGCACATCAAATTAGCGACTGTGAGCATCTGGAAAACTGATACATAAAACTAAAGCATTATTGTTATAAATATTATGAACTTTTGTGCTCCCACGGCTGTCTCCTTGGATATAAAACTCAGCTTATATAACAATAGATAAAATACAGGACTGTGCAGGCGATTGCCACATGATTTTCATAAAAGTTGCTCTAGAAACCTCCAGAGCACCGTAAACTATGTGTAATTTAGCATTTTTCTTCTTTGTGGAGTTGGCAGATTGTCCGTGTCTGGTAAACAAAAACATGTACAAGGTTGCCTTGTGGCTAGGACCCTGAAAAAGTGCTTTCGAACTCTTATTTCTTCAGTAAATCACATTGAAATGAATAGACAAAGTAAAGGTTTGTTTCATGTTTGCTGCAAAGTCACTTAACAAGAGCGTTTGTGTGTTTTTTTTAACTTTTTTATATTAAAACATCTACCCATGGTTTCCAAAATCCTCTTTGAAAGTTTCAAATTGATATATCTTAATTAAGTTTTTTTCCTATTCACCCGCAATGTCTCACCTTTAAAGCTTTGGCTTGACTTGAGTTTGGGCGATTGGAGGGATTTGCTGTCATGACGCTCCCCTTTTGGTTTTCACAACTTCACCACTGACTGCTGCTCTCCAGTGCTAAAACCCCTGTTCCATACTCTGGCCCCCTCTCCCTTGCCCTTTGCCATATGCTGCAGGCTGTGTGAGTGCACCGAGGCCGAGGCCGAGATCATCTTGCAGCTGAAAAACGAGTTGAGGGAGAAGGAGCTGAAGTTGACAGACATCCGGCTGGAGGCTCTGAGCTCCGCACACCATCTTGACCAGATCAGAGAGGCCATGAACCGTATGCAGGTACTAGCTATTACCATTCTTTGTCATTTTGGAGGTGTCGCCTGAAAAAATTACGTTCCCAAATAATGTTAGCCATTGTCGAACCTTTGGGAGTATGTGTAAAAACCAATGCATTCTGTAATGTGCCCTGTCCATATTTTTAACCAGTCAAACCAGTTTAATCAGTCAGAATCATTGTCACTGTTATTTGTAAAAAATCATCCATTTTGGAACACACAGAAAACTTCAACTAATATTTTTATGAATATAAGGGCATATGTATAGGTATATACAGTATAAAGGTGAGAACTGAAGCAAACTCTGTGTCAATATAAAAACTATACTGCTGTATAAGCTTTGCATTTCACATTTGAAAACAATGTCTTTAAAATATATGTTTTTACGCATTTTTGGTGTTTATTTTTTAGGCGCTATATATGCATTATTTTTTGCATTGCATTGCTTCTTTATTTTTGCTTTACTGTACAAAATGGTTCATGTATCAACATGTGTGATTGACAAAATGTTGTATATTATCAGAAAGGTAAAGTTCTTAGCTTTCATTTAAGGTGTAATGTGTCAGGGGTGGGTTATGGAGAAGCATGCGCACATAGCCATAATGTTGTTGAAAGAAAGTTGAAAGTCACCGGCAACACATACAATGGTAAGAGGGTTATTAAACAACATAATAGCAAACAAAACAACAACTGCGTTTTGAGTTTCAGAGTGTTTTAATAAACCAGTCTAGACGGGGCTTGTCGTGCTGTGGGACTAAGATAAAGTGACAGCTGTGGGAAATTACTAGTGCAATTATTTATATGATTAATCAATTAATTGGTTGACTGTAAAAAGTGTGTTGATATGGAATGATAAGGAATAAAAATTAAATGATAATTTATTATATGGAGTCACACTGTTCTTTCTTTGGTGTCTCAGCCGCTGACTCCTAGATTCAGCATGCTTAGGGTGAGATATCATATACAGTGGGATGCGACATTTTAGGCAACCATGTTAATTTTCATGATTTTATTTTATAAATCATTGGTTTTTTGGATAAAAAAATTCAGTTAAATATATCACATAGGAGACGAACACAATATTTGAGAAGTGAAACGAAGTTTATAGGATTTACAGAAAGTGTACAATAATTGTTTAAACAAAATTAGGGAGGGG
>JAADKR020105605.1:0-10330 GCA_011763505.2 Lythrypnus dalli | reverse complement strand
ATTTTCTAATAATTGCACCAACAGTTGTTGCCTTCTCACCAAGCTGCTTGCCTATTGTCCTGTAGCCCATCCCAGCCCTGTGCAGGTCTGATCTCCTTACACAGCTCTCTGGTCTTCGGCATTGTGGAGAGGCTGGAGTCTGGTTGATTGAGTGTGTGGACAGGTGTCTTTTATACAGGTAACGAATTCAAACAGGTGTAGTTAATGCAGGTAATGAGTGGAGAATAGGAGGGCTTCTTAAGGAAGAACCAACAGGTCTGTGAGAGCCAAATTACTTACTGGTTGATAGATGATCAAATACTTATGTCATGCAATAAAATACAAATTATTTATTTAAAAATCATCTATTGCGATTTTCTGGATTTTTGTTTTAGATTCTATCACTCGCATTTGAATAGTACCGATGATAGAAATTACAGACTTCTACATGTTTTGCAAGTGGGAAAACCTGAAACATTTGCAGTGTATCAAATACTTGTTCTCCCCACTGTATGTAAACAACAATCCACAAAATACTGAGTGATATTATGGGATGTTTAGCTCATCGTGTCTGGCAACATATTAAATCTATATAGGGATAAAAAAGATGGTTACATAATGCTTTCATACCTTCATTGGACTCTCATGCAGTGGTGGAAGTTGGGACTGAACCACCAGCATTTAATGGGTGAACGTTCTCTCCTATATTATAAGTAGAGGTGCAGCAATTTTGAGCAGATATGACTTGTGTTAATTGCAATGTTATGTTGTTTTTTCCTTCTGTTTGCATCAAATCATCATGTGCCTAGCTCTTATAGCCCTTTTAAAAAGAAAACATCTGAAAACACTATGTATAATATTTCATTGATTCATATTGAACATATCTGTATATTGAATTGAAGACTTCAATGTCAATTCACATTCACATTTCAAAACAACCTAAGTTGACCAAAGTGCTGTACAGGCAGAGTAAGACAAAAATTAACATGCATTAAAATTAACATTAACATAATAATACAATACTGTACACACAAGCATCATGAAAAGCACAAATACATTTTTTTTTTTTCAATATCAGCCACTCACCAGTATGCCACAGATTCCGTTAAACTTTCCAAACATATATATATTGCACACATAACCCCCCCAAACACACACACAAACACACACACACATACACCCCCACACAAACCAGATTGTAAATTAGAACTAGTCTGTAATTCATTTTATCATTGTAAATATTGTAAGTACACCCCCTGTTACTTGGTGTTATAATAAACGAGAAGTCCGCAGACTTCAGAGCTCTGTGTGGAGAGTAAGGCTGCAACAACTCGGACAAGTACAAGTTAGGCACTTGTACACAACCCACAAGATTTGATAAGAGGGTATGTTGAGCTATTTAGTATAATAGTGAAAATTGTTGCATCCCTAATTACAAGTACATTTGGACAACCAGCTGCAGTATATTATTTTAAAAGGATGACAAATCACACTTTGTGCTTCAGGACACAGACCCTGCCACACCGTCCCACACAAACAGCACCACCATTGACATCACCATCACAGACGAGGACAACCGGCCGCCTTGGTTCCAGCCATGCAGTGAGGCAGTAATCGAGGGGGTCACAATCTGTCCCAACACAGGATACAGGGGAACTGTCAACTTCGGACTTCTAGAGGTCAGTCACCTGGGACGGAACACGTCTTTATACAACTGTCAAAGTTATCAATTTCAAAGTGCAAGGGAATGTGAAATCATTACTCCCTACCTGCTGGTTGTAAGCTACATTACCAAAATGTATTTAATGCCAATACATACAAATACTAAAAGAAATAGTGTTGTTGTTTTTTTTAATTAAATAATTGTACAATAGGGTACGTCACTAAAGAAAATTTTAATTCAGGATAACTGTATATTTAATTTTGCGCTGAAAGATTAATTCCCGCCACTGCCGCCATTTGTGCACATTTTGGCTGTACTTAGGCTGCATCTCAATTCTCCGTCTTAGCCCTCCGTCTTAGCCTTCGGCCTCTGTTTTGTGTGTTCACAAGAAAGAGTGTCATCTCATTTCATATTTTGATTGAGGCGGAGGAGGAGGCTTCGATCTTCGTTTGAACCCCTCTGCGCTGCTTTTTGCACGTGATAGTGTTTTGCATGTACGTGTCCCTCCTTTGGCCGATGCCGCGGCTACGTGTGAGCAGCTCTACAGCGCTGTCATAAAGATGCAGACGCGCTACCCCCAGGCCACAATGCTAACCAGCAGAGACTTTCACCTTGCGTCACTCTCCGCCATACTCCCAACGTCAGGGGTGTCAAACTCATTTGGAGCTGGAGCCAAAACTGTTAACACAGTGTTGGTCGGGGGCTGCAACAGACTAATCTTTTTTGATTAAGTGAATAATGATTTGACTTAAAAAATCATAAATATATTTATTGTAATTAATGTATTTAGTGTATGATGTTTTTGAAAATGTTGTAGGCCTATATCAACTATCCACATGTTGTAAGCTTCCCATTTGATACACAAACTGTAGTTCTGTATATTTCAATTTACTAGGGATGACAGCAGGCTCCAGTAAACAATAATCCATATTTTAGAGTTTTGGCCAAAAACAAATTTACAAATACATATAAATACATATCAAAGACTTTCCAAATGCACCCCATGACTAAATAATAATAATCAAAAATAGTAATGAAAACAGGCTTTTACTGAAGCTTATATTTGAGCTGGTGTACAGTACTCTGTTTAAACTGTATATCTTAGCTTTACAATTTTTTATTTATTTATTTTTTTACTTTTTGGTGATTATACTTCTAAATGTGTAGATATGATACAGTTGTAATGGAGAAATAATATTTAGCAATATCTGAGCGTTTATGTGCGGAGCCGCTGCAGATACATGACCTGCAGATTCAGGACCCTTGCAATTTATGCTGGGAATGTATTATTTAATTGAATGATTCACCCCGCGGGCCACTAAAATCCCTTCTGCGGGCCACATTTGACCTGCGGGCCTTGTGTTTGACACATATGCCCTACATTCACACAGTACGTCCAGTGTCACGGGAAAAAAGGACTCTGGACTTACTGTATGCAAATGTGAGGGATGCATACACTGCCACCCCCTCCCACTGCTTGGCTGCCCAGACCAAAACCTTGTCAACCTGCGCTCCCAATACACACCTAGGTTGAGGAGTACACAGAAGAAGATTGTCCACGTGTGGACTGAGGAGGCCAAGGAGAGACAGCAAGACTGTTTTCAGACCACAGACTGTGACAGGCTTAAAGCCCACCTGAACTGGAAGAAGAGGGCTTTCAGATCAGAGGACAGAGAGGATCAGAAGAAGCTCCCAGCGTGAGCTCCAGTGGAGGATAAGAAGGAACAAGAAAGAGTATGGGCTGAGCTAGCTATGAAGCTGGAGGAGAAGCTGGCCCAGAACAATACACAGGACATGTGGAGAGAACTTAAAAACATTTCTGGATTGAGTGGACCTCTAATGGAGATCAGAGCTGGGCGGTTGAATTGAACTGTTACTTTAACAGATTTGATTTTCCCTCGACTCCCTCTGACACCCTTCAACATTCACACCTCTCCAGGTCAACGAACACTGCACCTCTCCCGACTGCCTTCACCTGCAGTCAGCCACCCCAACAGCCCCGCCCACAGCCCACAGCACAAGGACTGCTCCCAGCACACCATCCTGTCGCCCTTCCTGTTCACCATTTACATCGCGGACTTCACCTACAACACGGACACCTGTTATCTCCAGAAGTTCTCTAACGACTCGTGGGATGCGTATCAGATGGGAACGAGCTGGAGTATCAGTCAGTCATCATAGACTTTGTGGACTGGTGTGAGCACAACCACCTGTGCTTGAACATCAGTAAGACGAAGGAGATGGTGATCGACTTTAGGGGAAGGACACCACCCCACACACCAGTGAACATCCAGGGGGTGGACATTAAGACAGTGGACAGTTTCAAGTACCTGGGTGTTCACCTCAACAATAAACTGGACTGGTCCCACAACACTGACGCCCTGTACAAGAAGGGCCAAAGTTGCCTCCACCTCCTGAGGAGACTGAGGTCCTTTGGAGTGAGCAGGCCTCTTCTCAGGATTTTCTATGACTCTGTGTTGGCCTCTGCTATCTTCTACACTGTCATCTGCTGGGCCCCGAGCAGCACAGAACAGGACTGGAAGAGACTGAACAAGCTGGTCAGGAGGGCCAGCTCTGTCCTGGGCTGTCCTCTGGACTCTGTGTAGGAGGTGAGTGAAAGGAGGATGTTAGCTAAGCTCACATCCATCATGGACAACACCTCTCACCTACTGCACCGGACTGTAGATGAGCTGAGCAGCTCCTTCAGCCAGAGACTGAGGCCTCCTCAGTGCAAGAAAGAGCGCTACCGCAGGTCCTTCATTCCCACTGCCGTCAGACTGTAAAATTCATCTGAGTAGTCACTCATGTGCAATAACCACAAGCTATGCTGAACTTGCCAGTATTGTCACTTTCCAATGCAACTGCAAACATTACATATGTATAAAAGTAAATTTGTATGAGAGTTTGTTTTTACTCCGCTTGTTTGCACTTTTACTTTATTTTGTTTTGCACACTTTCTTACTGTATATAGACCCCCCATCTTTCTCTGTTTTTGAAGACTTGCTGTAACCAGTGAATTTCTCCTGTGTGAGACCAATAAAGTCTGTCTTATCTCATCTTATCAAAATGTAATGTTATCCTTTTGTAAATCTCTTTAAAAAATGCTCAATAATTAAAAAAAAAAACACTTTGAAAACTTTTTTTTTCTGTTTGTGCTTGCAGCCCGGACCATTGCCTCTGACCCCAAATCCAATTTCAGCCATCGACGGAGACAAAGGAATAAACGAGGTCATGAGATACTTGATCATCAGTGGTGAGAGCATTTCACACCCATACACAAGTTGTTGCATGGGTGAATGGCCAGAATTGACAGTCAGTTTAATAAAAACTGACCTATCACACGTTTCGGGCATGTTACACGTGTGATACAATTAAATTTATATTTTGGAGCATACCAGCTGTGTGAAGTATTTTTATAACTACATAATTAAACCAAATCGCCTTTTGGCCAACACCACTTCCACATGCACTGAAATTTCTGAACATTTATATACCCTCTTTCAGCCCCTAGAGGACTTTTATATTGCATTATGCAAGCTAACCATCTAGTAATATAGTTCTTTTTCTGTTCTAAAATGTGGCTGTAATATATTGAGCTGCACCTGTGGTTGCAGTAATTGCTGTTGGCAGGATAAACATTCTTTACTTTCGAAAACATATCCAATATGACGTGGCGTTTTTTGTCATGTGACTTAAAAAGACAGATAAGGCTGACATCCCACTACCAATCAGACCTACTCAGATGTTTAAAATTTTACATACAGTATTTACCAAACATGTTCTCTTTGGACAATACCAAGTAAAAAAACAATATTGCAATAGGCTTCTGCAAAGACTAAGCTGCTCTGTGCTAGCCTGGTAAACACCTGACTGAATCATAAGTGAGATTCAGTCTGGGGAAGAGGCCAAAGCAACGACTGGCCAGAGCCGTTTGCCATAAGCGTTTCTTACGCGCATTCCGACTGGTAACTGTGATTTCTCCCACTTGAAAATGACGAGACCCGACCTCAGAGCCTTTTGGCTGAATAAACTCATATGTAAACACAACGGCTTCACTTCTGCTGCAATCTTAGATACAGAAACATAAACAAAAACTACAACCTCAGAGTGTAGAAGTCATCGGCTTGTCCTCCCTGCTCTGTGATTGGAGACCAGGAGCAGTATGGCCGTGCGCAGGCTAGCTCTGTGCAATAAACTTTGACACTTACTTGCTCTATGTGAAATGTTTTTTCAGGAGATGAGGGTTTCTTTGAGATCGGACGAGAAACCGGGGAGATTACATTGGTGAAGGCAGTCAACGTGGATAAGGTTTTCCACATGACTGTGATGGTAAAAGCTAATTTTAAGTGTTTACAATTTTGTTTTAAGTATTTACAAATTTGAAAGCGGCAAAATGCTGTCTAGTGTGAAGCTTGAAAAACACCTACAGTTCTGAACACAGAAGTCTCTTCTGGTCGAATATTTACATTTACCGTTTTTAAATGTTTCAAATAATGTTCTAATAACGTCATACTGTATAAATACTGATTTATTTTGAGAAGACATGGCTATCTCTCCATAGGAATACACAAGAACAGGAGACAGTCATTACCCTGCCTAGGAAGTTATAAAGCAACATTCTGTGCACAGATCCTATTTAGTTCATGTTTATGTAGTTTGTAGTACTTGGTCCTCACGGTGGGTTGCATTGCTGCGATACTCCCCCAACCAGTGGCTAGGGGTGATTCCAGAAGGTACTCTATTCTTCAGAAGGAACTCTATTAAATTTGAACCAATACAAAATACTGATCCCTCTTGTGACAATTCTGGGCAGAGGATCATATTTTTAACCTATTGTGTTTCATTAAATTTTTTTATTTTTTATTTTAAGTTTCAGCAATTTTCTTTAATTGACAGACCCTGGAGAACTGTAGAGGGTAGCTGTTGCTGCACCCGCCTCACGGGGGGAAGAACATAGCCATCATAATTTCACACGTCACATTGGCACGTTACTTGGAATGGAGCTGAATGGCCATCGCCTCTCTGCTTTTTCTAAAGCCTAACTAAGGCCTAACCATGTGCATGCTTCAAGTAAAGTTTCCACAATTAGAGCTCTAAGAGCCCTTCAAAATAATATCTGAATGCAGTTTCAGTAATAATATACATCAATGCAGAGGAGAATTTGCCATTTTTGTGAAACCAAACTTAAACTGTCACAATGTAATTTTTTTTAAGAATAGTTAGAATTTAAACTGCTGTTTTAAGCTTTTTGGAGTTTAAAAAAAAAAAAAAATTGTCAGGGTCATTCCAGACACTAATCCTTCATAGAGGAGTGCATACCTTTTTATTTGTTCTTGGTTTTTTGTTTGTTTTGTCTTGTTTGTTTTTCTTAAAATGAAGGAATCAATCCTTATGCTTCATTTGCATGTGTGTCTCTGTCAGGCCTCTCAAGTCATAAACTCGTACCAGTTTGCTACAACCAGCCTCACGATGGAAGTATTGACAAAAAGTGAGCATAAGCCGCAGTTTGAGAGGTTGCGGTACGAGGCGATGGTGGAGGAAGTCGGGGCAATGGCTGTAGAGGCCGTGAACCACAACCAGGCTCTGGAAATACTGGCAACCGATCTGGACTACGCTGCTGATGACGTGAGCAAACGTCTGTCTGTGATACAATTAAAAATGGAGACACTCAAAACTAATATTTTGTTTTCCTTTGATGCCAAGTTCTTGATAACTAGTGAGCCCTGAGAGTTTGTGCTCAAATAAATTAGTGATATACTGAATTTATGAACATTACTATGGTTTGCCATTTTAGATCATGTTGCAGAGGCACCAATAAAATCAGTGTTTAAGTACTGATAATGCATTTCTAATGTCCAGTTTTTTCACAGGGATGAATACATAAACATGGTTCACAACTTTCAAGGTCACTTTTTTCACTCTCACAGTAATGCTAACAAAAACTGACCTAGAAGTTCACAATCAATAATATACAAATGCTTCTGAATTTTAGAATGGACTGTCTTCTTCACAAACCAATCCACTGAATTGAATTTCATTTCACTAATAGCGAAACACGGGTATGGGGCTTTAAAAAAAATTACCTGTGCCCAGCGCCATTGAGAGATCTTCAATTTGCTAAAGTCAGTTATCACCAAGGAGTAGGGCTGCACAATATTGAAAAAACTTGCAATAAATGATTTTACTAGCTAAATCTGTAAATCATTTGTTTTTTCAGCAAATGTCAGAATATGATGTCAAAAAACACTAATTCAAGACCAAAGTAAAGTAAAATGAAACTAAACTTTGCTAAGCTTCCTCTCCAAACCACGACTCAGAGAGAAATTAAATGCAGCGAGAGAAGCGGGATGGCTAGTGCCCAGGCTAGTTGAAGGGTGAATTAGCAAAAAATATTTGATCTCAATCAGATGGAAGACTCTGCCCTGCCATATATTGTGGCTTGTTGTGATATGAATATTGTTTCATCTAATACTGCGATACTATATACGTATTTATGATATATTGTGCTGTCCTACAAAGAGCATGTATTGTTAGTTTGTTTTTATTTGTATTGATTGAAAGAGGCAAAAACGCTCGGATAGTGATATTATAATGTGTTTTTGATCATTCATAATAATAGCAATTAGTAATTAATAATTTGTTGTTTTTTTTTGCACAGAATATTAATCCTAACATTGTCTACTCCATTCCGGGAAACAAAGCCTTTTCACTTATTAATGGATTTTTGTTCATGACCACTGATGTTGTAGCTGGATCATATGAAATGGAGGTATGTTTTTTTACATAGCATTTGGACTGTATGTTTTTCATCTGAAGAATTAATTTCTTTCGTTCTTACACTTATTATATTTTATACTAACTTTATTCATTCATTCAGGTCAAAGCCAGAGACACAAAAACCACTGAGGAAGCGACGGCAGAGCTCGTCGTGGAAGTGGTAAAAGGTAGGACATGCCTCACGACAATGTGAACAAAAATGCAGCTTTACCAGAGATGCTTTGCCAAACAGTGAAGTGAAAATCTTACCAAATAATCATTTTAAAGGGGAATTATCCTGCAAAATCAATCACCACTTTTGTCCAAAACATGCCTGGAGGGGTATTTCACTTTCTTCACAGAGTTTGAGTAATCCTAGGCTTAATCCCGTTTAATTTAGCTTTTTCTTCTACAGTTGAGCACTTTGTTTTGTACTTCCTGATTACATTGCAAAAATCTGAAACTGTCCTCAACATATTTAATTACTATAATCCAAAATTTGCTTCTGAACTGCTGTGCTAAAACTTTGTTCATCAGGTTACAATGAAGCCACCAACAACGTTGTAAATTGAAATTGAAGCTTTTTTTGTATTTGTAAAAATCCTACTGCCAGCAGGAGGAACTCCACTCTTAAGTTTCCCCAACTTTACCACTTAAATTGCATTGACAAGTTCATTCTTATATTACATACATTATTTTAAATTATAAAATATAAATGATCAATGCTCAGCCACCAAATTGACTGTTTATAGGGTTCCATGCTCATCATACAGTTTCTCCCCTTTAATATGCTATTCTAAGCAAATTAAGCTTAAATTGATGCTGCTGTTGCTTTTGCTATTACTAAATTACACTGCTGAGAAGTTATGATGCCACCTAAAAATGTATTTGTCAGCATTTAATATGAGAATTTTATATATATATATTTTTTTTTTGTTTAAACGTGAAAAATAAGGTTTAAAGTGTAACAGTATTTTATTGGCCATTTTAAGATGTCCACAATAAATGCTATACTAATACAAATTATATATATATATTAAAAAAACACTACTTTCTTGAACTCTAGACTGCATTTTGGCTTGATGTAATTTTATTTAGTGATGAGAAAAGTGAGTAATGAATATGAACACAGATGTCAGGATCTAAGCTTCGATGTGTGCTCCTCTCACAGAGCCTACCACCACTGCTTCTCCAACCACGGTCTCCACCCCGATCCCTGAAACAACCACCGGAAAAATAACTGCTATCACCACAAACCAGTCACCCAACTCCACGACAAAACCCAACCCTACAAGCCCCAAACCTCACCCTACCAGCCTCACAGCTGACCCTACCAGCTCTAATACTGACCCGTCCACGATAGAAACTTCTAAACCCTCCTCAAATTCTACCACCTCCAGCAACACTGGAGCTAGTGTTCAAACATCCAACATCGCGCCAACCACTGAAGGTATAAGAGCTCACACAGGTGCCCACTTTTGTATGAAGTCTCCTCTCCATTATGCGATACAATGGGAGGATGAACATAGTTAGTGAGAGAAAACAAATGTAATTTAACTTTAATCAGAATCAGAATCCTTTTATTGTCATTGTACACATGTACAGCAAAATTTAAAGGCTGTTGCAATGTAATATTTCATCCAGTAAATAGAATTATCTGCAGGTATCAATTTAATTGGTTGCATTGATGGTCTAATGTGATGTTGTATTATGTGGGCAAGTTCAATTCAACCCTAGGGTGTTCAAACATCCATAGTGTTATAAGCTATTGAAGTCAGATCTGAAAACTTACAGTATTTATTTTATTAGACTATTATTAATATAATAGTATAGTGTAATAGTTGGTGAGTCCAACCCTCCTGTGGACTCACCAACTGCAGAGGGTCCCATAGGGGTCGGGTGCGAAGAGGACTGGGCGGCGGTCGAGTGTTG
>JAADKR020104932.1:0-10338 GCA_011763505.2 Lythrypnus dalli | reverse complement strand
CACAGACGCTTATGACAGACACTTAACGGCTCTGGACTGTCGTTAAACACGCCTCATTTTAGCCTCTTCCCCAGACGAACATCTCACTTGTGATTTAGTCAGGTGTTAACCAGGCTAGAGATTGGGAAATCACAAATTTTAGTGAGCAGCATGACAGGGAATGTTGTGTGTTTTGAGAGCAGACATGTGACACGAACTAAATGTGGAGGATTTCTGAAACAAAACAAAAAAAAAATGCCCGAAAAAGGAAAAAAAACCTTAAAACATGGAGGATTGCCTTTAAGAAAATCAGAATAGGACTTTTTAACGTCCCTTTTTGTATCCGCATTCATTCATTTCTATATTTCAAACATCACAATTTTTTGTACGAATGATTTTATAAACACATTTCCCTACTTAGAAGGAGCAACACTGTCAAGGTAACGTAAACAATAATGAGTTGCTAGTTTACAAGCACAAAGCTTAAGCACAAAGACCTAAGAATGTCTAATATTATTGTTTACTTTCAGACAAAACAAATGTTATTCCACGACAATGTGTGAAAATATGTGTAATACAACTGGTTAGTCTTATTCTTTGATGAAATATTGTGGTAATTTGGTCAAAATCAGTGACTGTGTCTAAAATCGTTTCCTGCTCAATAGTAAAAGAACAATGTGGGGACTGTGCCATAAAGCCCAGTGAACCATACACACTGCCCTCCACTTTCCCACAGTGCCGTATGAAAGGACTCTATACACTTTTGAAGTACAATTTCAAATCTAAAATGTTATTCTATTTAAAAAATGAGGCAGATGTTTTTTTCATGTAATTTGAAACTTCTTAAGGGAGAAAAAAATATTTCCAGAACACATGCATGGATGGTTGCATAATTCTGTCCAAGCAGAACTATAGTATTTGTACAGAGCCAGGGGAATAAACATAAATAATGTCAAAATTCAAGACCAGTTTCATTCTTAATGCATTCATCAAGTGATGGTGTAATAGTCATAACACAGTTACACAACTCTAATATTGCCTGTGTTAGGAAATGTAAATATAAAAGATGCTCAAGTAAGAACCAAACATGTTACAAAAAGCCAAATGCCACTTTAGGGAAGTTTAATATACAAATAGTCTACAAATTTCTGCCTGAACTGTCCTGTCTTCAAAATGGTTTCAGCACTTAAAATCCATTCTGTATCTCTGCATGCATTCGCACTCCAGGGCAGGAAGCTCCTTCAACAAATCGTTCTCTTTCCTGACCACACACACGGTTCCCTGCTAATGGGCCCAGATAGAATCTAACAGTCTGTGCCACTTTCCAAAGTAATTTCACCACTTAGTCGCTCACTGCTCCAAAGTTCTCCTTTGTTTTCCATTGACAATTTCTCTTTTTCTGATAGACCAGGGCAATGCCAAGACCAAATAGCAGATGCCTTGCTATCATAAATCCAAATGCATAGATGTCCTCGAGGGTGAGCCCTCTTGAAGACCCACTTCTGGCTGACAAAATTGTATCATTTATGCTGAGAGACCAGAAAATCAATCCCATATTTAGCATTTAGGGTGCACATAGGCAAGCAGAGGATCCAGAAGGAAAAATACAGGAAACGCAGGGCAATGAGACAACACGTCTGTACTCGCCAGAAGCCGAAAGAAGAATAACAACATTTAAATCTTATCCTTTACCCACAATGCAATGAACAAAGTCCAGTTATCTAATTTGCATTTTAATACAGGTGAAAACATACATTTTTCACGCAGTGGTCAATGTGGAGATTTATGCCTAGTTTTTCTTCTTAACATCTTTGCTTTTGTGCTAGAGTTAAAAAAAGACCAAACACTCCCTATGCTGTCTGTATTTTATTAAGTTTTGTCGGCGAATGTGTAGCAGAAAACTAGGAAGTGGCGCCAAGAGCAGCACTTTCTTGCCTTCTCGCATGTGATCCCACCAATATTTACATGATATATATTGTACATGTTGTATGTCTATGTCTATGGGGGCAGTCCAAGCAGTCCATTACACACAATGCACCAGACCCTTATGGCTCCTCTCGCAGATAGTGGGTCCACGAGAGGACAGGCTCATGAATGACCTTATTAGTTTCATCAGACACTGGAGGCAAGCAGGGTGAAGTGTCTTGCCCAAGGACACAATGACAGGATGCACATGCGGGAGCTGGGTTTCCTGAGGGCAGGATTTCAAAATTAAATCTCGCCCCCTCCCTTGTGCTTTACTCGCCCAGTCCCTCCTCCTGCCCCTCTGCTCACCTCCAGTCCAAGTCAAGCACGAGCAGACAAAGGCACACGTATGCAGTGACTTTGGAAGTGTTGAAGACAGACAAGTTTGGCTCGCCATCTCAAAAAGCGTAACCAATGTTTACCAATGCCTTGCCATCTTCTTTGGTGTTTATTACGTTTTCTTTTTTTTTTAATGCACGTTTATCCTGGTCCCGTGCATTCAGCAGCAGCGGGGAAGATGAGTGCTGGCAGCTCCCGCCCCCTACTCTCTCTGAAGATTTGATTGGCTGGCGAGTGGCGGACCGCTCAAAAACAAAGATTTTTAATTTGAGGTTTCCCCAGAGTAAATTACTTCTTTATGAGAAACAGAGGGCTCGCGGATTTAAGATTTTACACCAAGCAATTATTTGTCCATCTGTATGACATTTTATCACACTGTATGACACTAAAGCCAATGTTACTCTTGTACAAGAAAAAGATATCGATTACCTCAGCTTTAAATACCTAATTTTTATATAAAAATAAAAACTGACAGAAAAATTCCAATACATATTTTTCTCATTTATGCCAAAAACGTACAGTAAAAGTTTCAAATTGATATCTCTATTTGTTTATTTTCCATTCAGTGTCTCGTCTTAAATACAGTACATTCACTCATAACAGGCCAAAAACATTAGCCAGTAGGTACATCTTGATTTTTTTTCTGCGCTGATATGAGACCACACATTTGGGCAGTTGTCAAGGCTTGTTAATTTGAGACAAATAATGGACTGGCACTTAAAGATGCGGCTCATGCAACCACAGAGCCCATGTAAACCGAGCCACCACCTTCACAAACTCCAACTCCGGACAGTACATCAGTACAGCTCTTTCACCAACTGCAATACTGCATTTGTTCTTTACCATTTGGATTGTGTTTGTAGGTGCTTTTTTATTGGCAGGACAAAAAGAAAACTAAATAAAGGACTGGCAGAACACTAAAATGCCATCAAAAACCAGAATCTTGATTATCCAATAGCAAAGCACTTTTAAATCATGAGCCATTCGAACATACAGGATCTCGAAATCAAGTCATTCAGAGGAACCCCAGAACCTCCAATGGATGACATTTTGGATCGGTGCGCTGGAGCCACACATGCCCTGGACTCAACAAAGAAATAGTCTTTCCCCATTTCTGTGCCTTCAGGCTGACTGTTAACTGTCTGAGTTTTGCCTTCCATTCTTTAGTAACTCTTGGCGGAGGTTCTCTTGCGTGTTGTATGATGACATACATATGTGCACTGCCATTATTACTGTAATTTATAATCAGCGTGCTTCACATTTCTGTTGTAATTGCATTATTCAACAAGGTGTTTAGTTGTGTATATTATGTTTTGTGTGTATAATGCACTTGTTTGGTGTGCACACCTTTTACAGCTTTTCACATTTGACTCATTGCACACATTTCTCTACAAAAGGCATTCATGCCAAATGGTTTTCATTTTAGGACTCTTTGGGGTCAAAAGGGCACTCCGTTTTCAAATTTCTATTGTCAAAAATTAATCAGAACACTCAATGTGTTTAATATGAAACTGCAAAGACCACTCCCTCCAGGATTTAAATGCTAAAATGGCTGATTTTGCAGACCATTTTCACAAAAGCTTTAATGAAATTTTCAAGTCTGCTTAAATATTTCCTAAAACAATATATTTTGACATAAAAGTCACAGTTTTCTGTGCATTATACATTTTCAACTAAAGAGCGTATAGGGTAGGGTGACCAAATGTTCTCTTTTGCCCGGACATGTCCACTTTTTATGTCCTGTCCGGGCCGTCTGGGGTGTCAGGGTGGGTTTTATAAATTCACGATAATGTCCGGTGTTCACTGTTTTTCATAGGACCATCACTCGTGTACGTAAATTGACAAAAATTCTCATTAATTATGACTGTAAAAGACTTTTACCTCCGGGATGATTCTATAGTGCAATACTTCAGTACAGTACAGTACACTATAGTGAAACTTATACTGTTAGAATTCATATACCACTCAATATCTCCATTGAAGTTTATGTGTATAGCACACTGTAAAAGGAAACAACGTCAGTTGACCAAATACTTCACAATAAAGGGTTTACAATGAATCATATTCAAATAATGACAGATTAAGATACAAATCAAAAGCATTTATTTACTGTATGTAATGTTGTTTTCCCTAAATATTTGATCCATTTCAAGAACAACGTTTTGAGAACATCTTAATGTAAAACCACTTGTTACATCTGTTTGGAGCGTCGAGGGGTTGTGTGCTAGTTTTGAGAGTTGTGGTGGAGCAGTGTCCTAATTCTGCCTCGTATAGTGTTCACTCTGAATAATGTGTGCTCAAATGAGCAAGCAATGTGTCCAGTGTCTGAAAAATGAGTGCAACTTTTTTGGGAGTTCTTTACAAACCCTGAATTGTGTTCAAGTTTATGAAAAAGTGTGTGCAGCAGTTATTGTCTGTGTGCAGTCAAAGGAATCCAGTGTCTTAACAAAGAAAAACTGTATACATCTCTTGTTTTCAAAGTCAGATGTGTGATTGTATTCATGGTACTTCTAAGCATTTAATATAATTTTACACATTGTTAGAAGCTAAAAGGTATCAGCTCTTGTTCACTCACAAAGCTTTTGCACTGATACTAAAGACACGTTTGTGTGTTGAAACAAGTCCATGTGAATAAAGAATAAAGGATTATTCATCTTTTCCACATCCTCGGGTGTTTTTTAACTGCACGTTTCACAAAAACATTTTGCTCCTGCCCTCATTCGTAAGTCTATTCTTCAAAACCTGTCTAGACCTTTTCAAACAGCCTTGGCCTCAACTCCTTCCCCTTATTTCCACCATCATTATCATTCACTTTTCAACTTGAAACCGTTCTGTTAAAAACCACCAATGATCTCACTACTGCTGATTCTGGACTCACCACCTTGATCTGAGTACAGCTTTTGACACAATCTCTAATCTATCAGGCCGTACTTCCAAGTTCCAGCTCATGTCCTTCAGCTCCCTGCCCTCCCCAATCACTTTTGGTGTGTCCCCTTCTCTTCATCACCTACTTTTTACCTCTTTGGCAATATCTACTGTGAATTCAACTTTGACCTCCACCATTTCGCGGAAGACACCCAGCTCTATGTATCCAGCCAACACAGCTACACAGATATATATTAGTTTAGTGATTCACAGGATCACTATATCCTAGAAACAAAAAGGTTTGAACAAAATAGTTTTGAGTTTTGAATAGTATTTTCAACACTACTGTATACAATTTCCATTAAAGCTGCCATCAATGACATATTCGCAAAGACTCTTTCAATCTCCGTCATTCCTTTTGATTGTATTTTGATCTCAATCTTTTCTTTTTCCAAAACAATGTTTAGTTTAACAGATTCATTGAAAGTTTGTGGATGTGTGGATTGTTCAAGGTCATTATTACAACCATTCACTAGATTCCATAAATGACAAAGGTGATTTTAAATCAGACACTGCTGCGCTGGCTCTAGTCAGAAAATATGTGTTGCTATTGTCTACTTATGATGTAACAACATGTGCACGGCTGAAAGCACTAGAACAGAGTGAGTCTTATAGCAGCAAGCCAAAGTCTGGATGAGGAAATTATGCACCCAACTGCAGTATAAAGTTCACTCAAGTCATGCGCTTGTTGCGCTTCTCTCAAGTTTTTGAGTCCAGACATTGTAAGTAGGCCCTGCTTACAATCTAGCTGGGGCCTGTGGTTCACAAGGGCCCCCGTGTCTATTATCTTTATATAAAACAGGCTCATTATCCCCCCCAGCCCAGGCCTAAGAAAACTTGCCCAAGCAGAAAGCTACAGCAAAAGTTTCAAATTGATCTATAAATGATAATGACTCACCTTAGTTCGCTTTTCCTTCAACAAGCTCTATATTAACAGTGGAACAAACAATTGTGTGATTAGAAAATTAATTGAAAACTGTTTTATAAGAGTTTATATTCATATTAGGGGATACATATATATGATCAAAATGAGTTTTAAATTTAAGGTCAAAGCAAGTGTCCCCATAATCATTTGAGTACAATACTCTAAATTCACCTGTTGAATGATACATCTTTGTCTCAGTAGTTTTCCATAAAATGCCTAACCGTACATTATGCACTATTTGGGGAGTAGTGTGTGGACATTCAGAACTAGAGACAGAGAACATGGATAACAACAGGTGTTTGATGGAACGAAGAGCGGAGGAGGAGAGGGTCTGAGTCACAGGCCGACAGCAGGCTCCTTCTCACTACATTACCCACAAGCCTCCTGGACCTCATGTCAGTGGGCTAGTAGTATTGAAATGAGTCAGACGTGTCAACTGTAGAGAGGATAATAATAAGCTACTACCAAGACACTACTACATCTGCAACTGTTGCTGTTGTTACTAGCATCACGATATTGCTAATGTACTAAAGTTGTAGTAGTACCGTATTTTTTGCACCAAAAGGCGTACTGGATCATTTGGCGCACTATAAATAGCTATATCTATTTTCATAATTAAGGTGCACCGGTTTGTACGTCTAACCACTGATGGGCACAGGTCCAGGCTCCGCAGTGAATTAATGATATTAAAAAGAGGTTACAAAGAAACTCTGGCACTGTTGATTTTTTCGCAAGAAGTTTATCCTTGCAGGATTCCAGAGCCCTCCGCATCAAGTTACAAGCCATATTAACAACAAAAACTTTTTTTTTCTGAGCATTGTATCATTTGTATGTGAATTCCACGCCATTATTTTTAATAGTACTTTCAATAACACAAATGCCTTGCTATTATACTTATTCAAAGTAGAAAAAGCTGAAAAAAGCTGTGGAGGAGTACAAGACACATGTTGTACCCAAATGTGGTCCTTGTCTGTGAGAACAGAGCGGACCTCCGGACCCATTGCTGCACCGCTGACAGGAGGCCGGTGAAAGAGCGAGCTGCAGACTTGTGCAATCCGCAGCCTCGTAGCCGCACTGGGGTTATGGGACGGAGGGTTATGTCATGATTAGACGTGTAACGATGCATTGTGTCATGGTGCACTGTGGTGCAAAAATCTCACAATATGCATTGTGCCAAAGTCACGGTGCAAGTTATAGCCTATATATTGTATTTCATAAGCGAGTGTGTTATGTTTGTGTGCGCAATCCAAACACTGTGCATGTGTGTGCTCATCACTAAACAGAAAGTTGTAGACGTTCAGAGCTGCAGAGTTACACTGAAAATGAGCAGCGTCAGTGTTCAGTGCAGAGTGAACTCAAAGGTCTGACAGATGCAGAAGATTCAATCCCGGTCATTATCCTCCATCTTCATGCCCATTCAAGGTAAAAAACAAATTCCAACATGTCAAAGCATAGGAACAGCCTCAAATGTTCTGTTCTGCCACGTGGCCAAAGCAAAACCAATGAAGCCTTTAATTATATGTAATTATATGTAATGTTCCTTTTTCTAAACAAGCAGTTAAAACGAATGCGTACGTATTTAAAATTGCATTGCATTGCATTCCTTACATTTTAATTCTTCACATGGATGTGTTTCTATAACCTTGCACTGCAAGATAAATTCTGATGAGATTTGTTCTTTCACAAACACACAAAAATACACCTTGACAGACGCCAATCTCCAATGTTCGGCTCAACTACCCTGGAGTTTCGGACCAATCACATGGTTTTGCAGTGCAGAGGCAGGTTTTACATAGCAAACAATAACAAACATATTTTATTGATACTAAAGAATAACACAGCAGCAACAACAACAACAAAAACACACAAAGTACTGTATGTTGCTCCAGACTTAAAACCAAGTAACTTAGTAGAAAAAACTTGAATCTTCAACTGGACAGGGTTGGTTGAGTAGAGGAAGTTTCGCTTCTTGTCGCAGAAGCTTCTTCCTTGCTAAGACCTCAGCCACTACTCTGCCCGGTACTTGTTCCCTCCTCACCTCCTCTCCACTGGACCCACGCTTGGAACTCACCTGCCCCCCACTGGAACCAAACTCTGTAAATAAATTTGTTAAAACCTGGTCCTGTTCTTGAGTCCTTGCCTGCATCTCGTAACAGAGTCTGGTGGTTTGCGATATTTACTGTTAAATTGATTAAAGTGTGTAGTCTGACAATTTGTACCATCACAGTAATGTTGACAACAACAAGCTGCAAATTCATGAATAATGAAAAGGCCTTAGAATTAGATGCTTAGATGCACAGTAAGCAAAAGTCTTTTATGACAAATGTCTATGTTTACAATATTCTGGAGGACTGAACTGCATTTATTCCGGTCCTACAGCTACTACATAAAAAATTGAAGGCCTTATGTCACATAAGGCCTTCAATTGGTATAGTTGACTCGCACTTTATGTCGCAGGAGGATATCTGGGGTTTGATTCCTGCACCATCTAGAGCGAAGTAGCTAGTTCAATAAAAAGGCTTTAGAATTAGATCCACAATGCACAAACATGTTATCCTATGACTAGAAATAAAAAGGTATAGGGTCTATACATAAACAACAAATCCAATGTAGTTGTTTGAAAGTGCTCACCAAAAGGAATTGTAGCTGCCTTTTTGCTGCTGCTCCTCTGTGCTTCTCCACACTCCCTTCGTGTATCCATATATAGTACTTTGAAGACTGTACTCTGACCTTCCGCTGTGTATTGAAGTGCCTGTATTTCCGCAGCAGTAACAGCTTAGATCTATTGAGCGCTGAAAGCCCCAAGCGAAATGAGTCCAATTAAAACATATGTGTCTTTGAAAACGTACAGTGCTTTCATCTGCACGCAATTCATTAGAACAACACTCGCTGCAGACCACTCATCTATAACCAATTACTAAAGCAGGAAAGTCTCTCTATCGGCCTCATCCATCTCTCCCTCGCTTTCTCTCTGTTGCCCTCTTTCTCTTATATAATGTATAATATGATAATAAACAGGTTGGGCTTCTATGTATTTAGTTGAAAATGAAATGAGAGCAAGTTTAGACCTTTTCAAGTTGCTCAGAGAATAGACTTTTAACAGCTCTGCTTCTTACAAGTCTGTTCATGGTCTTGCACAAAATTATAAGACATGTTAGACCAGTCAGTATTTGGTGTAGAGGAGTGGGCCAACATTCCACAGGCCACAATCAACAACATGATCAACTCAAGGTCCATGGTTGTTTACTGCTGTTTACTGTGTGTACTTTGCATTTATCTAATGAGCAGAGTAGCTGGGACATTGAATGTGATGATACTGCAGACAATAAAAACTATAATAATCACAGATAAAGTTTTACCGCACAAATATAATTAAGTTCTTTGAGTGGAAGCAGAACTTGGTCTGGCATAACTTTGGGTTGCCAGGTCTCAGCAGCTCAGCCCATCGAAAAATATCTAAAAACCAACCAACCAAAGCTCCGAGGACATACAGCGTGACAGGAATTCCCAAGGTGTTTTACTTCTTTACAGAGCCATGTGCTTTTCTGATGATGCAGAACCACGTCTTTCTCCCTGAAAAAGCTACTCTGAACATTGGATTTGACATGTTGTTACCCTAAATAGTGATTTTATCAGGAAATAAAACAAAATTAACCTATTTTACAGAGCAAACAACATATCAAAAATATGGACAGCTCGTTCCCCTGCAGAAAGACTGTACTCTTGACCTGGATTGTTATTTTTGTCTCTTTTATGCGACAATTATCTTCATTAACGAATATTCCGTTTATGAAAAAATACTGCAATCGTGGTTGTTTTCATTGCAATTAGTGATATCATTGTATATCATCTGACCCTTAATTACGACTTATTCATCTCCTGATGGCACAAATGAATTCCTGTACACATTTTTGTTAGCACAAAGAGTCCATTTTTCTGCCATGATGGAAGGTGCTCAAACTGACAATGCACTACTTTACTGTGATGTTCAGACAACTGGGTTTGTGACTGACTCATGATGTTTGGAAAAGGGCTGTTAAGATTATACAAAACTATTACTGTATTATGGTTTCTCATGTTCAGCACTGGCCACTTAATATCACCACTTTTGCTGAGAAAATTCAAGTCTAATGTAGTTAAAATTCAGTTTCATTTCTGTTTGCCTCCATTTGCTGCTTTGATTCTCTTGGTTGCACTGATAAAAG